>JAQQAE010021016.1:0-10555 GCA_029823295.1 Pseudamia nigra | reverse complement strand
AGGCATGAATGTGAGTGTGAATGGTTGTCTGTCAGGATGGTCTTTGTCCCCCTGTACGTGGTGGCGCATTGTCTAGTGCAGCGGATCCAGCAGGAGGAAATTTGATTGATTGATGGAGTTTGGTTGGTTGATTGATTGATGAGAGTCGGCCTTGAATTGTGATGATTGGCGCGATACAAGTAAAGATTGATTGATTGAATTCTCCAGCATTATTGAGAGATAAAATTTTGCAACTCCTAAGCCAATCTACAGAACCTTTTTCAGGGCTTAAAACGGACAGTCTGGAGCATAAAGTCCATATTCATGCTTCATCCCAAATACAGGCAGAAACTCTCTTCTTATTGCGGCTCTTTTAGGCTTTTTAAAGGAAAGTTCTTAGGCATAACTTGGTTACACCTGATTATCTCATCGTATTGATGAGTCATATTCACACTTGTCCAGATGCTTCCTATCCAAGTTCCTGTTTTTACCAGGTTTAACTGCTTTTGGGTGAAGCTGATGTTTTTCAGTTCAAAATCATTATTTGATCATTTTCCATTTCTCCTTTTGTATCATCATCTGTGTACATGACAAACATGATTTTCGTCTACATTTTCATAATCACAAGTAAATCATTTAAAAACTAACATTCCCTAAGTATTAGCAAAACTTATCATTCACACTCATCGTATAGTGTCAATGTTCATAAAGTATTTTAATACATTTAATAAATAAACTCAATCACTCTGGTAGTATTCTATTACATGAATTCCTATAGTTAGTCTGGGGTGTCTGGGGTTAGTTTAGGGATGTGGTGAAAGAGGACATGAAGTGAGCTGGTGTGAGAGAAGAACATGCTGAGGACAGGGTGAGATGGAGGCAGATGGTTTGTTGTGACGACCCCTGAAGGGAACAGCCCAAAGGAAAAGAAGAAGATTCCCAAAGATACACGGACTCCTTTTAAACCAGAGATAGACCAATTCATTTGTATTAATTCATCAACCCCAAGTCTCTGCACATGTGTCAATGGCACATGAATGACAGGTTCTGTGTGTGAATGAAACGTCTCAACTGGGGCTCACGGATTCACCAGTGTGCACTTTAAGTTCAGCTCTGACCATGGTAGGTTTTGATACAACCAATCTTTGAAGAATGTCACTGCTGATTTTTTTATATATCTTTACTCCTAATGGACTAAGACCTCTTCTTGAGGGCCTCTTTTGTAATTTCCCATTGCATTTTGCTTTTGTTTTGTTTTTACCCTAGAGTCTTGGACACTGGTGAATGAGTTATGCATGAAAATAGGGCTGATTGGTCCAAATACATTCTCACTCTGATGTCATCATATGCTGATGTACAGAACACCACGAGGGCTGGATCCAACACACATAAAACCACATTATATGACAAAAACGCTGCTCTCTTGAGTGGAAGTCAACCTGTGGCTCCATCACCACTAGTGTCCATTTACACTGTAGTTTTTGCTGATCTTCCTTAATGTGCACTGTCCCAACGTGGGAGAATGGTTTCCAAATGCAACATGAACTACTTAGTTTTTTTCATTACATTACACAGCAGCCTGATTAAACGGCAGCTTAAGTGATAATGTTGGACTATCTAAGTAACGGAGAACAGTAAAATGGGACAGACTTAAAGTGAGTTCATCCTTACTCTTTGCACCATAACATTGTAAATCCCCAACTGTTTAGTTCCTCTTGCATAGTAAAGAACGTTAATCCAGGCCAGAGCCAGAGAGATGACTAGCAGTCCCACGTATTCTTTGCGCCCACAGAAGTACAGCATTGGACAGATGAGGAGAAGTGTTGCCTGTAGGAAGCTGTGGAACAAAAAGACGACAAAATACTGAGCAGCCACGACACTGTAAACACCAACAGGTGAAGGGAGGAAGAATGTTGAGTATCTTGTTACAATGGCACCTGCTCGTGGGTGGAATGTTGAGTTACTGTACGTCTCTTCCAAAGCATCACATGATTTGCCAAAGTACCACGACTTACTCACACACACAGTGTGGTTTATAAATATAAATACAAAACACAATTCACCAACAAATGCATTTTGTTCTGCAAGTATCAATCACCCCTATTCAATCAAATATGTTTTATAAATGCACTATGCTAACAAACAAAGTGTTGTACAAGTACAAAACATGACTTACGAACTAATTCACTGTGTTCTACAAAATGCATCAACTGCCGCATGTGTTACGAACTTAACCATACTTAGATTTGTGAGAAAAACTGTGCAGTGGAAAGTTTTTTGCCAACAGTCACATGACGAGAGGTGCAGTTCGACGTTGGCTGTTGTGATTAGAAGGACGCTGTGAAGGCCCGTCCAGTCACGATGGAAACTGCATCATAGCTGATGAGCTGCAGGCAACAGCTAGCATGATCATTCAGTGGGAAACAATGGCAGAGCAGAGAAGCAACTTAACCAAGTAGGTTCAAATGTGAAACCCTAAATTTACATCGACTATATTCAATCTACCATTTTTACGTCATTTCAGCATTTTGCATTTGAAGAGGCTTTGTTAAGTTGTCTGCCCGCTTTCCTCAGGCCTACGACTCTCGTATCGATAGATTATTTAAACAAAACGAGGGCACTTTGATTTTTCATCAGGGTTTAACATTTTGTGTGACGTACAATTAATTTGGTGATTTATTTTTGTGGACACATGTTGCTAAACAGGTACGCCCCGGTATCTACCATGCATGTGCAGCACATTCAAGTCCTGCAAGTTGCTGATGGAGACTGAACGAACTGGAATTGCTTGTCCGGCACATGCTTTATTTACACTCAGACTGCTTGTCGTTTCCTTGGTTCACTTTTGGTGTGAACTAATCTCCAACCAGGAAGAAACAGTGAGACCTGCAGTTTGGAGGATACTCTGAATAGAGTCACTCACATCCTTATGCTGCTCAGTTTGTTGATTCCAACACATTATCGTCATCTCTGTACAGGTGCCATTGTAATGAGAAAATCAATATTATTGCCACTTCATCTTTAATTCATCATAAGTAATGTGTGATCACTGTCAACAAATGGTATCATATAAAGTCATTTTTGATACTGAATTGTACTCACAACAGGATGTCACAAAACCCATCAGTGTAGAGATTCCTGAACTTGGGTGGGTTCCTCTTGAAAATGATCACCTGTGAGTATGGAAGTTATTTAAAAAAGGAACAATCGAACTATGCAGTCGTGTTTTCAAGAACTTCAGGGCAGTTTAGCAAATGAGATAAAGGTGTTTGTAAATGTATTTTCGTCTGTTTTTGAAAAATATGTGAAAGAATTATGATGAGCTCTTATGCACTTGCAGACCTACATGTAAAGCATAATAAATTTTTAAAAATCATAGGAAATTTCTTCTAGGAACATTTTTTCATTTTTGGATAAAATGCTGATTTAGCTCACATTTCTACAGCATTTATGACTAAATACACTGCTGCAAAGCATTTCTTAATGTGTTTTGTTGAACAACCTTGGAACCAGACACGTTCCATTCAAATCCATGTTTTCCTGTGAAGCTGTGGACCACGTTCATTTGAGCCTATTCATACTTATCAAATATGCAAAACAGTGAACTGAGTATTTGATTTTATAAACTTGAAGTTTCAGGGCCTGCTTCTCTTTTATTTTCATAGTCTTGTGTCCGAATGATGAATTAATGCTTATACCATTATAATTACTTGCAATTCTAGTTTTCTTTTGATATTCAATCCTTTCTAAGTGACATTCTCACCGCTTTGTAGAAAAACCACACGGCTCCGAGGACAGTGATGAGCTCACCCACGGCGCGCCAGTAGTCAAGGGGCACTTCTTCGATGGGAAATGGTGGCTGTAGGGGAACACGTTTGCATAAATGTGATAGATTGTTGTTTTTAAGGATGTCATGTCATGAGTGCGTTTTGTATTTTACCTTGCCTTCTTTTCTATAGATGGCCACAATGGTGAAAATGGTCAAGTAAACCATGTAAACCAGGAAATTCAAGATGAACAACTTGGATGCAAATCTGTCCCACTTATCCTTCAGAAGACTGCGAAGAGGTTCGATCTGAAGCATCTCCGGGCGATTCTGAGGTCAACAGACACATTTAAAAACACACCTCATTTCAAGATGTGAGGCTACATCTGCTAACAAAACTGGACAATATTTACACAATTTGGTTTATTTTGCGAGACATCACTTTATGATGAGGATGTGACGTGCTGAAAACCAGAAGTTCCGGTTCTACTGCTGCCTTCATCAACACTGTCTTGATGTTTCAAAATGTTTCCACCCACACCAAGTGACACATTGTTGCAGTGGTAAAGCAGCAACTCTAATGGTTAGCATTTTTATCAAAAGAGTCACCTATTTAAATGTTAGAATGGCCATGTTGCAATGCGAAGAGAAATACCTCGTGAGCGTACTGCTTTGTCATGAAGTGGTTTGTTAAAGTAAGACGCTAATCCAGACTAATGGATTGTACCAAAGAACTGAATGACTACAGACCTGTCACCCTGACCTCTGTGGTGATGAAGTCCTTTGAGCACCTTCTACTGGCACATCTCAAATCCATCACCAACCCACTTCTGGACCCCATGAAGTTCGCCCACAGATCTGTGGACGACGTCACCAACATGGCACTACACTCCGTCCTGCTGAATCTGGACTCCTCAGGAACCTATGCCAGGATCCTGTTTGTGGATTTCAGCTCCAGCTGTGCATGCCTGATCAGGCAGGTGGCTCACAGGTGGATCACAGACTTCCTGTCTGACAGGAAGCAGTACTGTATGTAAAGCTGGGAAGGCCACACATCCCACCCACGGACAATCAGCAGTGGATCCCCTCAGTGCTGAGTTCTTTCTCCCCTGCTCTTCTCCCTGTATATGATCAACTACACCTCCAGTCACCAGTCTGTCAAGGTCCTGAAATTTGACCCCACCCTCGTTGGACTCATCTCTGATGTTGATGAGTCTGCGAACAGGTGGGAGATTGAGCATCTGGTGACCTGGTGCAGCCAAATGCTCTAAAACAGTGTGGGTGATTGTAGATTTTAGGGAGAGCTAGCCCCTGCTGCCCCCATCACCCTGCATTACTCTCCAGTTAACACTGCAGAGTCTTTCCATGTCCAGGGACGACCATCACTCAGGAACTGAAGTGGAGCTGAACATCACCAAGAAAGCAGGCATAACAAACAATAACTGTGAGAAATAAAAACAAGAAAATACAACTAAGAGTTCACTGACACCATAAAACAAAAGGTCACGTAATTAAAACAACAAACAATAAAAATAACAAAATCCATGCACTAAGACAATAAGAGCACATCAAATAATGTCTCATGCTGGATCAAAAGCCAAGGAGTAAAAATAGGTTTTAAGAGGAGTCTTAAAATTGGACAGTGAGGAGCCTGTCTAATGTTTAAAGGCAGATCGTCCCACAGGTTAGGATCAACCACAGAGAAGGCTCTGTCACCTCTGACCTTCCGGTTTGATTTGGGCACAGCCAGAAGCAGCTGGTCAGCTGACCTGAGAGATGGAGCAGGAGAGTATGGGTGGAGCAGCTCAGTGAGACACGATGGGGCGACACTTCTGTGTCTGAGCTGGTGTTGCAGCTTTTCATGTCACTGAGGTACCATCGCACAGCAGGTGGTACAGACACACTGGAGGCACAGCGAGTTGTCGACGCAGTGCACAGTCTTGTGTAACAGATTGCTGTTCAGACCAGAAAGTCATCACTGTGTGACTGTTAGGGAGGCGTAAAGCAGATTCAGACAACCGGATGTTACAACAAGAAGGTCATAGACCGTGCACAAGTTACTGCAATGCAAGGGCAGAACCAGGGGAGGCCAAAGACACCATGAATTAATCTTTGGCCACCTCCCCCAGAAACCCCCACCACCGCTGTTTTTTTGCAGAACCATTTCTGTACACAGGTGTTCCCACAGGGATGCGGTTCGACTGCACACCTCAAACAAGCAGTTCTCCACCAAAACAGATGGTGGCAGTAATACACTCAACTTGAATGTCCACCACCAATAGTACAGAAGAAGAAGACAAAGTAGTGGTTGTTTTTCACTCTGCACATGCTGTGGGAGTAAGGCCCTTACCACCCCTTTAGGAGGTGCAGAATGGTTTAGTCCACACCTGCACCGGTGGTTTGACAGTGAGAGGAGCAGTCAGGAGGTGGATAAAAAACTGATTTCTTTTCAAAGAAATCAGTAACACACACAGTCTGAGCAGCAGGTGTCTCACATGTCACACAACATAGATTAATGAGTATCATGAACGTCACTATGAGATGTCACACACGTAAAAGCAGTTCAAATCTGTATCAATGGTTCCCTGGATCAATCATGACATATTTAGTATCAGTGGATTCCTTGTAATCTCATGATTTTGAAGATGCCACTGTCACTGTGCTTATCTGTAAAACTCAATTCAGCAGACCACAAAAACTAATGTTAATACCTAATGATCTACCATCATTTTACACAGGGTTAAAATTGGTCAAATGAAACGTACTGTCGGAGGTGAATGTTCCAACTTTAAGGCCATAATGAATGATGAATAAGGCAGTCGAATTAGATTTAGTGCCTGACAAAGGGTTGTCTTATAATCACTACTTAATTCAATGCATTAACTAAAATAATACTCTGAGGATGATGCATCAGAGAGGCGTCCAGCTTGTCTGACACCATAAGATACCCAGGAAAATAACATAGAATAGAATAAGTTAGAGGTACAATACAAATATGACACATATGCCTTTGTGGGCATAGCCTAGCGTTGTTGTAATGTAATGGTTTATTGTGTGGCAGACATACATTTAACCTTTCAGTAGCATGTAGCATAAGTACAACATAATGGAGCACATGGCCCTGGCCTTCAGAAGCCCCTCACCATGTCCAGTTGATAACACGAGGGATGTGAGACAAAGTAAGCTCATGTGGGCGGTGAAGTTATTCTGAAGTCACCGGAGATCAACCAGGCCGCTGAAATCAGCAGCCCTGGCAGCTCCCAACCTGCAGCCTGTTCGAGTGTGGACTCGAACACCAACGGCTCAGAGGCACTAAATCACTTACTCAGTGCAGAAAAGTGGAGCCTCACACTGTGAGAACAGGTGATTTTTGACAGAATAAGCCTCATTTTGAAAGTTGATTCAGCTTGAAACAATAAATACTTTGGTGTGTGATGTTATTTTATTGGGATTTTTTTTTGTATGACTGTGTTTTACAAATAAGTTTCATCAACGAACAGTGACAGAGGTACTGATCTCCCCACATCCACACCAAGCACCACACCAGCAAAAGGACCACGTCGCAGGCCCGTACCTGCTTTAAAGGCAGCTATTCTGACATTTTATAGTATGGCAAACACATGTGCAACTATTGGCATCAATTACCGTATTTTCTGGTTGATTTGTCGCTGCGGTATGTTAGTTGCATGAGCCAAAAAAAGCATAATGAAGAAGAAAAAAACGTGTATTAGTCGCTCGGTAGAACAGGTCGCATTTGTTTGGGGAACACGCGTCAGGTAGGTCGCAGAAGGTCGAGCTCGCGGCCCGTCTCCTCTAACAGCTGTCGGTGTGTCAAACACCCTATAGTCGGATTTCTTTAAAATACAAGTTGCTCAGATGTATTTGTCGCTCCCCTCGCCAGACTATGCAAAAAAAACGCGACTTTTAATAAGGCGTGGTTTCCAGCTCAGGGAGTCACTGATTGACACATGTTTGAAGGATGTGGGCGTGGTTTGTTGTCAGCGTGAATGAGACACAGCTGGGTGGAAGGAGGTAATAAAAGCTGCTGGGCGAACACGTGGAGGAGGAGGAGAGATTGAAACACCGAGAGCAGGTGGGAGAAAAAGCAGAGCAGAGAACGCAACCGTCGAGGCAAACATTTTAAGTAGCACGCTAACGCTTTTGTATATGTTCACCTTAAAAAAACTGAACTACAACAAAATGACCCTAGCGCAGGTTGGCCGATTCATCTGAAGAAGGAGCAGGGACTGGCGGGGAGACGGACTCTGTGGGTGTGTTTCGCCAGATCCAGAAGTTTCGCCGGATCCATCCTCTGATAGCATAGTATCAAAATACATCACCCAGGGCTAGTATAGAACATAACTAAAGTTCTGTATCGACATGTAGGGTCTGGCAACAGGATTAGTTATGGGGGGCTGTCTTGGGAGATTAGAGAACTGACTCCTCGCTAAGTTAGTCAGCCCTCATCATAACACTTACAGTATGTACCAGGTTAGAGAAACAGATTATTTTCTTTTGTTATTATATAGACCCCTTGATAAAGCCTTGGCCACCCCTTGCACAAAGTCTGATTCCACCATTGCTGTGGTAGTAACTGTGTCAAGTGGAGTTGGGATCTCAGGCCTGTGAGCAAATAGAAATGATTGGGAATCATAATTAGGAGAAACAAAGAAAAGCTATAACTTTTGATAAAAGTGAGAACAGAATTGAGTAGCATGGTATTATTTGCATGATTTCAGCAGACTGTGTTCAATCAGTAACTGTACAATTGTGGATGCCGCCTGAAGTCAAGGCTTTTACATGGGCAGTCATGACCCCTGTGACGGTCGGGTCATCTGTCACTAAGGGGAAGGAGAAGGGCAAACTTCTACCTTCTGTTGGGTGGGGGAGAAATTGCTCCACCTCCTGTGTGTTATAGTGTTCATCCATGAAATGTGTTTCAACAACAAACTTGGCTTTCTTTTTTTGACTAGTTCTATAATAAATTAACATGATCTTTACATAATCAAACATGTACTGCATCTTACCGGAATTTCACTCCCGAAGACAACTATTTCCAGCACAGAGTTTTCTTTGTCAGTGTCGATGGAGCTTATGTCATAAAGTGAAGAGTGAACTGGTCCATACACCCATTCTGCAAACTTTCTGGACAGGGGCTTCGTATCGTTATCCAGGAATTCTCGATGCAGCATATGTCTGAACAACTGGCCAATGACAGATCAGACACAAGATCATGACAAAACATTCCTTTTGATGGATTTCACACATAATTTCTGGCGGTGGCCATGTAAGATTCTTTTATACGGAGAAAAGTGTTTAAAATACAAAGGAGAACAAATGTGAGAAAAGAATGTTCATGTCTTTGATGCCTGGCCTGGTTAAGTGAAGGTCAAATGAATGCGAGTAAAAAGAAAAGCAGACCTACCCCAATCTTTCCAAGCTTGGCTGCCAACTTCAGAGGAGTTAACCCATGATCATTTTCAATCTCCTCCAGCAGGCCCCCTTTCTCAAGTTTGTGGTACTGAATGATGATGTTGTCATACATCGTTGCGATCATGTCTGTGTTTTCGGCTGTATTGTCTGCTAAAACCACCAGGGCGTGAAGGACCGTGTTTCCCTGGGAATCTGTGTCGCACGCATCAGCTCCGTTGTAAGGGTTGTCCATGAGGAAGGACACGATGTCCGGCTGGTTGGTGCAGGCGGCCAGGGACAGAGGAAGCTCTCCTGTTGCAAATGCACCGCGCTTTGTTTAATGATTTACTCGTTTAGTGCTTTGGGAAAAAGTTCATAATGTGCAAATGTAATAGATGCAGCCGTACCAAAATAAAAGCCTTGGAGTCCGTTGTTCTGGAAGAACGTGCCGTCGGCTTTGGCTTGGACATCTGCTCCTTTCTGCACCAGCAGTTTGACATGTTCGAAGCTTCGCCTCTCGATGGCGATGTGCAGAGCCGTCTGACCTGTGGCAAAGCACAACTCAGTCAGGTGGTGGGATGTTTGTTTCTGCAGGTTTTTGACACCTTTCCCTGCCTGTCGACAGCACAACAAACAGGTTTCATGTGGATGCATTTGTGTGCCGTGAAGCGTTCACTACGTTGTTTCTGAAAATCCTGAATCTAAACACAAAAAATAAAACGAAAAATGAATTAATTAATGAGATACATTTCCTTTTTTTATTGTGTCTTTTTTCTTTCTCAGTGTGGCTGAAGCCAAATGAAAACTTAACCGTGACACTGTCATATAATGAATGCAAAAACTACAGGGATAGAATATTTGTCATGTTATGTAACGCTATGTTTCCCACAAAATGTCATACATATGTTGTTTTTGAAGTAGAAGTGATGGTTATGTATTTGTGCCTCTGCATGTCAGCCCTGCGATGCGAGGAACTGGCAGCTGGGTTCCAGCCAACTCACAGCTCCACAAAAAGATGAAGTGGTTCCAGAAAACTAATCAATGGATGTGATCCATTCTATGATGAAGACATGAGCACAGGTGATATGTGACACCAGCCAACCAGCTGCTTTTGTTGGATTCTTTATGACATCATGGAGATGATGCTGGTTGTGAATTTTTGTCTCGGGCCTCAATAGGCTCTAGAATCATCACTGGGCATGAGGATGTATTGTCCAGTGAACCCTCTTCTGGTGTTTGTCATATATTTGTAAAGAGAAGCTGTGTGGTGTGGAATCAGTCCTGGAGTAAAAGGAAGTAGAAATACAGTGGTGCCCCTGATAACAAAAAATTCAGATACCAAAGAAAAAATCTGCAAAAAATTTGCATCGGACAACAAATTTTGACCCGGACAACAAA
>JAQQAE010021015.1:0-10555 GCA_029823295.1 Pseudamia nigra | reverse complement strand
CTGTTCGTATCGTCTAAGTCAGGGGTGTCCAATCATTGCCACAAAGGGCCGAGACGCTGCACTTTTTCTTTCCAACCAGTCTCTTCCTTCCCGCTGATTGCACTTCAGTGAAAACATCTGCTTTAATCAGTGGCTGGTAAGAAAACCAGTAGTGTCTCAGCCCTTTGTGGCAATGATTGGACACCCCTGGTCTAAGAAAAAACAAACACTTACAGGGAATCCAGCTTGACCAGGCAATCCAGGTCCCCCCTGTAAAGTAAAACATGGAACTTTTTGATTTGTGTCAGCACATACAGTAGCAGCTTCCAGTGTTTTGAGTGATGTGTTTATATAATTGTACATGTTATATCAGTGTGACGGGGTAGCTCTGAATACAGACCTGAGGCCCAGTACCGCCAACGACGGCATCAAACTGTAGAAGCAATAAAGCAACAAACAGAAAAGATTTATGGATGTTACATTAGCATCAGTGTTTTAACTGTCAGACTTGGTTCTTTGGACGCCTCCCACTGGGTTTGCTTTATGCTGCTTACATTGCCTGTCTGGTAGATCACTTGTCCTGGTGGTCCGGGTGGGCCCGGTAGGCCTGGTGGTCCACTTCCATCCCGACCTGGTTCACCCTAAAATTACAATAGAAACGCACACCAAGCTGAGCATATGCTGTATGATTTTGCTCTATCCCAGATGAAAAATGACAAAACAGAGCAGTATCTTTGGACCTGGATAGATGACGGAGAGTCACAGCTGCTGTACGAATCTTGTGATCAATGATTAGGGATGAAAATTCAAACTGTCAAAATATTTGGTATAACCACCTCACAATTTCTCTGCCTGGACTACTTATGTCATCCAGAGCAACTTCACGTATAAGGAGATAAAATACTAACATCAAGTTTTTTTCTTCATAATTTACATCCAAAATGGCCCAGTTTGGTGACACGGTGGTGCAGTGGGTAGCACTCGTGCCTCACAGCTAGAAGGTCCTGAGTTCAATCCCAACACCGGGTGGTGGGGCCTTTCAGTGTGGAGTTTGCATGTTCTCCCCGTGTCTGCGTGGGTTCTCTCCGGGTTCTCCGGCTTCCTCCCACAACCAAAAACATGTATGAGGTTAATTGGTTCCTCTAAATTGTCCATAGTTGTGAATGCAAATGATCGTCTGTCTGTATAGTCATGAGGTCTCAGCCTCAAACTGTGAAGCACCTAGAGCTAATCAGTGATTATGATTGGCACTATACAAATAGAATTGAATTGGAAAAAATTGAATTTTCCTGAATCATGACGTTGCACACATTGTCCTCCTTCCTTCAACGTTAGAGGTTTTGTTACTTCCGTAGCAGCACAATCATGAGCTTTGCTTTTTGTATCATGGCCTGAAATTCAATCGTTCTCGTCATCGTACAGTGCTCAACAATCAATTACACTTAACAGTGGAAAAGCACCAGCATGTTTTTTTTTTTTTTTTAAAAACAAGAATAATTTTTCACCTTTGGGTCTTTTGAAAAGTCCTATGCAAATCCAATCCATGAAATCCATTATTATTAACATTATCATTTGAGTTGATGGAAAGGCAGAGATTATTCAAAATAACCACTTGTTTCAACCACACAGCCTCTGAACACACAACACGTCAAATCTTGAAATAGATGAGACCGCACCAGCTGACATTCCCATGTGCTCGATAATTTCACTTAAGAACAGATTAGCAACAATTTTGCCTCGTCCGATGAGTCTCCAATTCGGCTGCAGCATTCAGACAGTAGAGTGAACTCCGAACAGAAAGCACTGCGCCAATCCCAGGATCCTAACCCAGGACCTTATGGCTGCGAGGTGCACATGCTAACCACGGTGACACGTTTGTACACATGATGTGCCCCTTAGCGCCAACTATACATCACTTAAACACCACGGCCTGCCTGAGGGATGTGGTTGTTACAGAGAGGTTATAACCATGTTATAACCACAGTGGTACCCCGGGTAACGAACGCTTCTAACAAAATTTTTGGGTAACGAAGAAAAAAAAAAAAAATCAGCCAAAATTGTGTCCCGGCTAACGAAAATGATTTGGGTTATAAATTTCATGTTATGAAAAGATTCAGGTTACGACTTTCAAAATTTGGGTTATGAATTTTTTCCGTAACACGAAAGACTTAACTTCTGGGTCTATCTCAGCTGCGCTGTATATTTGCCTTCATTCACCAAAATACTGCTTCATTTTGTGTTTTTCATCACGGAACCTAAGAAAAATGGCGTCTCCGTCTCATCCTCCTCTGGTAAATGTCTTTATAAATCAATAAATGTAACGTACGTGTGTGTAAGACATACTTATATGGGAGTTTTCATGGGTCCAGAACGGATTCATTGGTTTTACATGTATTCCTATGGAAAAACTCGCTCCAGCTAATGAATGAACCGCCCAATGAACGGATTAAATTAAACCACTGTACTAACAAGTTGGGCCTAACATGTAGTTGTTTATGATTCATCACAATAAAGGCTACGGGGAACCTTTTCTGGCGTTTTGTGACTGCTGGCTTGGCGTCCTGTGATGAGCAGCAGCAAATGTGGATTG
The DNA here is from genome assembly GCA_029823295.1 of Pseudamia nigra. Lineage (NCBI taxonomy): Eukaryota > Metazoa > Chordata > Actinopteri > Kurtiformes > Apogonidae > Pseudamia > Pseudamia nigra. Next base: position 7,986 of record JAQQAE010021015.1, on the reverse strand, counting down.
ACCAGTGAGTGATGTGCCTCACTTTGAACAACACATGGTCCAGAAATAGCAGCCCGTCATTCTGCTGGATACTTGGACCCGTGTAGTGAGCGAATTCAGGCTGAGCTAATACTGATAACAGTGTTTGAACCACACTGTTCGGTCTGTGGAGGATTTAGATCAGAATAACTACTTGAGCAGCAGGGTGAGGAATGCATGAAGACAGATTTGGTAAAACTTACCCTTTCTCCTTTGTCACCCCTGTCACCCTTTGGTCCCTGATAAATATATGTGACAGAAACACATTATGTATATACATACATCTCAACACATTCATACTGTATATTGTCTCAACTAAGGGCAAGAATATTAAATTCTCATCATGCAGGTAATTATTCTTCCAACAGACACTTTGAACGTTTAAACTGGTAACTATGGTGATCATGCGCACGTCTGTCATTTGGTCATATTACAGTTAATTTTAGTCTGTTGGCAGTCTCTCACACTCAGTTTTGTGACAGGGTGATTTTCTACTATGATACAGAAAAAAACAATATTAGCAAATGGATTAATCCAAATTAAAAAGCGTTAATTTTGACATCCCTAATAAAAATACTATACACATCCATACATCGAACATAACAGTCTCGTTTGGTCTTTTACCTGAGGTCCGGGGAAACCATCCAGGCCAGGCTGACCGTCTTTTCCGACAGGACCTTCACTGCCCTTCTGACCCGGTACACCGGCCAGACCAGGTTTACCCTGCGCGACAGCACATTACACAACACTGATGAAAAAAATGAATGAAAAGCTAAGAACTGCAAATAATGTTAATGCTAAAGATGGGCAAAGCAGTATTGTAGCCTTAACTTCCTGTTTGTCATAATTTACTTCAGCCAACATGGAACCAGTCCAGTGTCTAGTAGCAGCATCTACAGCTTTAATATCTGTAACTAATATACTGTCCGCAGTAGATTACCGCAACAGTTACGCAGTTACTTACTGGGATTCCAGGGAAACCAGGAGGACCCTGAAAACACACAACAAATGACAATGCGTTGGCGTTCGTATGGGACCACTGCTCCAACTGGCTGATTCTCATTCAACAAATAAGACCCATGTAAGAGTTTGTCTGTCATGGCTGTTGATATAATGCAAGCATGCTGAGACAATAATAATATACAAGAGTGTATAGATATGTTCTGTCTGCAAAGTACTTCTTTCAAAACAAAAAGATGTGTCCACTATCCTTAGATTAAAAACCGTCCGTGCAGTTTTGTTCAGTCACAATGGTTTGACGTTTGAAGACCGAACTCAATCATACTTGAGACCAAGTTGAATGTTTGTGCGAAATTTTGTCAATCTGCCAAGCTGTTCCGAAGATGTGTTTTGAATATATAGGACACACTGCACCAAGGGCACATCTAAGGGTGCAGTCACGCCAGGATGGTCCAGAGGACTCGGTTCGACTGGGTGGGGCACACCAAGAAATCCAACACTTTCATTTGGTTTGGTTCACAGTGCTGGTGTGAATGTGTCGCATCCTGACTTTGCTGCCTGCACTGCTGGACTAATGAAATAATCAGAAGCTGATTAATGGCTCCAGTCTGTCTGCCATCGAAGCTCTTTTCTAAATTTCCAAGCTCAGGTCTCGTACAGTTTTCTAGCCATGTAGTCTTCAGGTTTCGGCCTTGAATTGTGAAGTGGATTATAATTGGTGCTCTACAAATACAACTGAATTGAAATGGAAAAAATGTACATGGTTTCAGTCCCAAATGGAGTGGTTTGTTTGTGATTTGATCCTAGTCCAAGACGTCGACCAAATTACCTCCACATGTTCAAGCTAAACAGCTCCTACAGGCAGATGCAGCGCATTTAACCTGTAGCAGCTTATGTTGTGTACGCGGCATTTTGGTTCACTTGATTTTTTTTTCTTGAACAGAAAGTGAAACAGCGAGAAAACCACCAAATTTTTGAACCTGAACGATTTGGACTAAAATTAACTCTAGGTGTGAAAACATCAAAATGCCTTTATCTGCAGTAATTTTCCGTAATTAGGTGAACGGCCCTTACCTGTCGGCCTTCTGGACCTCTCACACCTGGAAGTCCATTCACAAATCCTCCAGAGCCCTCCATGTCATCCTTGAAACGTGAGCAGAAAATTCACAACAGTGTTAGTGATTTGGTGGTATGTTTGTCTTATTTGTAGAAAAAAAATACATTGGGCTCGGGGTGTCAACATTAATGTGTTTATTCAAAATTAATTTAAATAATTAAATAATTAATTCCTGTGCCTGCGGACTTAAGAACACCGTTGGACTCTCTGACGACCTGGTTCCATAACCATACAGATGTATAAACAATGCCTGCATTTTACTAATTATGTCATACTGAAAGTTATTACAAGCTTCAGCATTCATGAACAGAAAAATGTGATTAATCTTGATCAATTATGGCAAATTGTGTGATTATTTATTATTTTGATGGGCTCCTGTTTAATACAAACAAACAGCAACAACTTACAAAGCCAACTCGATAACTTGGTCCAGGGGGTCCAGGAGGTCCTGGAGGCCCAACTGGTCCCATTGGCCCAGGCAACCCAGCCAGTCCTGGCTCTCCTGGGGATCCTGGCAAACCAGGTTGTCCCTGATCTCCCTGTGACAAACAGCACTGTATTCAAAATAAAATCTTAAACATAACAAGACAAAAACATTTATCATCGGAGCAATCAATGAAATGTACTTAACGTAACTTTTAATCAATTCTCAACATCCTGACATCATGTAACTGTGTCGGCCACAGTTAACACGTGAAGAAGATGATTAAAAAAGAACCTATTAGTGCATTTAAGGACCTAAACTGAAAAGAACTGACTCTAGTCATGACTGAGACTAAACAGGACAGAGACCAGACCCAGATTTGAAGGATGTGAAACAGTCAAGACCCCGACCAGAACAGAGTGAGACCCAATCATTTTCACCACTGGTTTTCTCATTCAAAACTTGGCTAAAGCTAAATCCATTTTAGTTTTTACAAAATTTTGTGAGAAGTTATTTAACGGTGCACAAATGTTCAGTAAGTCAAAGTTGCAACCCTGCTGTTGGCTCTGGTCAGGTGGCTCCCAGAAGCCCTGACTGCCGGTGTTCCACTGGACTTGTGTCTGAAGATACTAAATGAATACATTTTTGTCATGAGTCATTATGGTCTCAAACATTTTATTTGGACCCTCTAATAAGTGATCTGGTCCACTTTTTACTTCTTTAAAATACTACAGCACATGTGCTGACAAATGTGTTCTGAGCTGGGATTTGATTGACAGGTTGCTATGGTAACAACTTGCCAGCAGCGGTGGAACTTTTGTATCCTCTATTTAATCAATAGTACACAGTGAGTACATGTGAGAGACGCGCGACTGTAGTTGTGAGAAAGTTTTTACACCAACAACACTGTAATGTGACTTTGCAGAGCTTGAAGTTTTACTGTGTCTGTAAGCTAGCTGCTAGCATTAGCTTACCCATAACATCCCCTGACATACTACAGTCCTGTAGCTCCACCATCTTCTTCTCCTCCTTTCGGCTGCTCCCCTCAGGGGGCGCCACAGCAAAATACCAATGATTCGCATGTTTGATCTGGCATAGGTTTTTTACGTCGGATGCCCTTCCTGACACAACCCTCACAACAAGGGACATTATATATATATACACATAGATATATACATACATACATGAGCACTTAAAACAATGTCCAAACAGTATACAATTTAAAAAGAAATACAGTGGAACCTTGGACAACGACCGCTTCTGACAACAAAAAATTCAGATACTGATGGAAAAAACTGCAAAAAAAATTGACTCGGCGAGAATGACCCGGAAGTCAGAGGGCTATCTGCCAACATTAGCCACCAATGCTAACGCTAGCCACTAATACTATCCGCTAACGCTAGCTAGCTAACACTAGGGAAGCTAGCGGGTCAGGTATGCGTCACTTCCGGGTAGTGGCCAGAATGACCAGAAAGTCAGAGCGCTAGCGGCTAGCAAAAAATAGCGCTAGCCGCGAGCGCTATTTTCATTCATTCTGAAACTCCACCATCACTCATCCAAATTCAATTCAGTTCAATCTTTATTTGTATAGCGCCACAAATGTGGTCACATCCTGTGTTTGGCTCCAAAACACTCAGGAAGTGACAACTTGACTGGTCTCAAAGTGGCCATTCAAAAACCAACGGGTGATATCATGGTCACTTAAAAAAAAAAAAAATCCACTGACGTCATGTCCACTTCCCTCTGTGATATTCACCATTACTCTTGACGTACACAGGAAGAGTGAATGTGTAGCATGATTTGCCGATGTTGTCATGACACCAAACTAAGCAGCAGCACTTTTTCTCTCTCTTTGTCCTTTTTGGACTAAAACTAACAAAGCAGTACATTAGCATGTTGTTAGACATGCTATAGCGGCTACCTCCGGAGGGGACGGAGAAGAGGAAGAAGACAGATACTGAGGCAGCACATTGGTCAGAAAAGAAAAAAAGGAGCTTGGCTGCAGAAATGAAAAAGTATGAAAACGCTTCAGAGTGCTGCTCACGTGGTTGCTTCTGTTGAGGATTACGGCTAGAAGATTATAGTCTTCTTAATATAAGGATAAGACATTTTATCTGTAAAAAAATAAAGCTCATAAATCCACACCTTTGCTCCAACTACTCCTGGAAGACCCAGCTCGCCTGAATCCCCCTAATGGAGGAAGAAGATGTGAATGAGATGCACTAGTTCTTTTTGTTCCACTAGACTCCAGTTCTAAGGATGTTATCAATCTGAACACGTTAGTCTTTAGAAAACAATTACTTGTTACCTTTTCTCCCTTTGGACCAAGAGCTCCCGGCAGGCCATCAGTACCCGGTAGACCAGGTAAGCCCTGGTGGCCGACAGATTTGGTTCAGGTTTATAGAAATGATTGATTTGGTTAGACTGACACACACACACGGTGCCACATACACAGTGACACTTACAGGTTGACCAGGTGCTCCATCTTTTCCTGGGGGTCCAAAGGCCCCAGAACTCAGGACTGAGCCTTCTGTAGAAGGTCCAGGAGGACCAGGAGGACCTGGTGGACCTGGTGGCCCGGGCAGACCCTACAAAAAAGTAAATAAAACTAATTTGTAACTGTCTGGTATATTAAAGTGTGATTTAGTCTGTTGTCCCCTGCTACAGAGTCGGCTAGTTATGACAGTAACAAAATACAGTATTATTTCTTCATACTCGAATTGACTCCAGGTCAGCGAATCCTGAACCTTCCATGTCCACAAAAGTCTGAAACACATTCAGTCAGGAAATCATTTGCATGTCTTGGGTTCCAACAATCTGTGTGTCACTATAACATGGTGCGAGTCAAAAGCAGCTCACAGATCTGTATCCTGGTCCTGGAGGTCCTGGAAGCCCAGGAGGTCCTCTAGCGCCAGGCTGGCCCACTCCCCGATCCCCCTGGGGGACCAAGACTCATTAATACAAGGCAACGCACTTATGCATCACAATAATAGTCTCTTTTTTTCCCCATTTACATACACACTAAGGGCCAGATACACCGTCTAACTGCATCGACTGCGTTTTGCAACCTACTCGCTAAAGATTTAGCGCGAATGACATGCAGGCGCAAATATGGCCAACGCTGAAGTGGTGAACCTGAGCACTATTGTAGGAAAACACATACATTGGACCATTAAGACATTGACCTCACGTTTACAGACTTTACAAAAAACAGCTTATACATGAGACAGTGCATGGGCGAGTTTAATGCGCACATTGAAGTTATATCTGTGGGGTCAGAGGAACCAAGGCATATGTTGTGCTGGATTTAGTCAAAACACAGTTGTATTAAAGTTTACTTTCAGGAGTAAAGAAATCCACCGAACATTTACCATGAAGAGGAATTCATAGGTTTTGATCCTGTTTGTGCATAGAAAGCGGGTGATTTTGTGACAAATATATGAATAATCCCTCATTTGCATCAGTGCAAATGTCAGGGCTACAACTGTGCAACCTTGACGCTATCTGCTTGGCAGCGCAGTTTGCATGAATTTCAGCTTTTGTGACTGCAACACAAGTGTTTTATGAGTTACAGGAAGTACTTTTGCATTACTTTAGTGCATGTTTAACAGGTGCTTACCTTTCTGGATCTGACCCTAATTCTGTCAGAATTTGCCAGGTTTCTGTGTAAACATCCTATTTCGTTAAGATATTCTGAATCAGACCTTGACGTGTGATATGTGAATATTCAGGTTTTACTGTATATATTTGCGTGTATAGTGCATTCAAAACGTGGGGCTCAGTTGGAGTTATTCTGTTTTTTTTACAGTCACCTCTGTGTGTTGGAGACAAACCAATTAACTCGCTAATGAAATAGGGATTCGATGCCAATAGACACACCCACACACTGTCACATTGTCCAATCAGCTTAACACTGGTAGAAAGCTTTGATTTAACCCCATGACGCAAAATTGCACAAAAAGCTCCAAGTACTTTCTTATAATTTGATGTGATACACAATGTTAGGATTTTGTTAAATGGAGCTGCATGTAAACCAAAATATTAATATAGTAATTCATTTTCATTTGCGACAGCCATAAAGGCAAAAACAATATGTTTTGCATCTAAACATGTGAGTGTGACTGGGCGTCCAACCTTCTCTCCTTTGGGTCCAGGGCCACCTGGGGTTCCTGGGAAACCTGGTGGTCCTTCAGGACCCTGTAATGAAGAAATAGCCATATTAGCTATATTACATTACCTCATGCAGAGAGCACTGTGGGTAATGAGTATGGGTGTTAGCGCTCCACCATCACATGAAAACAAAAAGCAAAATAGAACAAAACATTTATGTTCGTTATATTTAACAGGGAAAAACAACAACTTACAGTTTTCCCGTCTTCACCAGGATCCCCCTGCAGGATTAATAGAACAATGAAAAGGTACAGTTGGTTTCAGTTTGATGCTGATAATTATGATCTTAATCGAGTAAAAAAATGCACTGTACTAACTGGTTCTCCGTCAGCTCCGGGTGGTCCCTGGGGACCGGGGGAACCTGGAGGTCCAGCTGGCCCTCGAGGTCCGGGGGCTGTCGAAACTACAGTGCCGTCACTACTGACTGAAAACTCAGCTGGAGGTCCTGGAGGGCCTGCGGGCCCAGGGGGCCCAGGGGGACCAGGCTCTCCCTTCTTTCCTTGGTATCCAAAGCCTGCACTGCCCTGAAGAGAAAGAAACGGCACGTTGGACATGGATGACTTCCATCAGCTCTGCTTTTTAGGTAGTTCGAAAAACTATTCACTCACCTTTGTTCCCTTTTCCCCAGGTTCGCCCTGAAAACGACGACAGTGACATCAGCAATCATCTGCTTTTTATAAAAAAAAATCTAAAAAACGCTGACATGCATAGTGCATCTACTGACTTTGTGATATGCGCTGCTGTTTTTCGGGCCGTTTTAAGACTAAATGTTGTTTGCAGTGAAAATGATGCGACATGATTTTAACAAATGTTCTGTATTGTTTTTCTTATAACGCTTGGTGAGCATTGATTGATTGATTGATTACCAGCTACTGTTACCACACACAGGAGGAGTCTCGCAAACAACCGAGGGAGTCAATAAATGAACCCGTCAAACTTCTGCTCGGTTAAATTCAGTTGTATTTAAACAGCACCAGTCACCTTCGCAAAAAAAAAAAAAAACTAAATGGAGAATTAGTGCTCATGTGCTGTTGAAGACTTCGCACAGCGTCCGAGTCTAACATCACCAATTCAAGATCTTGGCAAAAAAAATGAATGAAACTCTGGACGTAAATAAATGTTGAGACGTTGCAGAATCTTATTGAATCGATGCCACAGCAAATGTGTGTCATAATCAAAGCTAAAGACAGAACAAGAAAATATGATGCTCCCTAGCAAAGTGATTAGCCTCACTGATAAGTGGTTTTCTTAAGGCCACACAGATATTTAGTCCCGATCCCTTGAGCTGCCTTTGCCT
>JAQQAE010021014.1:0-10555 GCA_029823295.1 Pseudamia nigra | reverse complement strand
TCCAGCCGTGATGAAATAAAGGCATGGATCACTGTTTCAAAATGCTGCTTTGAAAGAAAGGGTTTCACCTTTGCCAACCGTCTTAAATGAAAGAAACTAGACCTCACAACAGATCGAATTTGGCTGTCTAGTTTAAAATCACTGTCCACCTTAAAACCTAATATCGACTAAAGATGTCGCTAACGAATGAACGGGCAGTTGTTGACTGAATACTTGTTGTCGTGCCGTAATTGCAGAGGCCCGATGTGGAAAGAGAAATGGAAGCTTTTATGGCTTTTATTTTTCGCGCCTCCTTCAGATCTACTCACCGATAAAGCACAGAAATCGTCAAAGTCTGCTGCAGGGAAATGGAAACGCCGCTCTGACAAAGAAGGGTTAGAATGAAAAGCAACATGCACTATTCAACACTGTTATGATTTCATTCCCGGATGAGCATCACATATGTTACAGTTCACCTCCCGGCTAGCCTCGGCCCGAGCCTGTTCTCTATGCTACCAAGATAAACCCCTGCAACTAAACCTCATTGAACCCAGGACTTGAGTTATGTTCTATACTAGCCCTGGGTGAAGTGTTTTGCCCTGCATCCTATCAGAGGATGAAGGTGTGTGTTTGGAAATCTCACCGCTACACGTCCTGGGTTTGGAATCCATGCATGTCATTCTGGTGTCTCGATGGTGGCGCTAGGGTCGCTGGGTGATGTAGTTCAGAGCTTTTTAAGGTGAATATACAGCAGAATCTCAGGTTACGAATTTAATCCATTCTGGCGTCACGCTCGTGAAGCAAAAAATTCATAAGACGGGACCAGTTTTCCCATAGGAATACATGTAAAATCAATTAATCCGTTCCAAAACTCCCATATAAAGTATGTATTACACACCCGTACGTGCACATTCATTCATTACTATTATTTGAAACGGAAGTTATGTTAAGCATTCATTAATAATAATAGTGAATAAACATGTACTTACGGGTGTGTTTACATACTGTGTATGGGAGTTTTCATGAATCTTGGAACAGATTAATTGGTTTTGCAAGTATTCCCGTGGGAAAACCCATCCCATCTCACAAGTTTTTCGTGTCACAAGCTTGGTCCCGGAATGGATTAATCTTGTAACCTGAGGTTCCACTGTTTGTCTTTCACTGATACAGTGAACAGCCTGAATGGCCTCCTTGCGGTTTGGGTCTGAATTAAAGTCTTATATCACTAAAGTCACTCAATAACATATATCATTTCTTCAGAAAACTTTCTATCAGAAAGTAAAGTTTTGAATCACACTGTCCTGCAAGTTCATGCCACATGTGTAGCTTCATTTTCAGAGATCTATGTGACTCTGTTCAGGTCAGAATATCGTCAGTCCTCTCTGGAGTCCTCTCATCCTAATAAAAAGCTTCATTAAAGGCATAAAAGGAGACATTTTTTCGAGCAGAGATCTCACCGAGCTGCCATAAACATTTGTTTTTTGTACCTGACTGGTTTGAGGATCAGAACAGACATCGATCATCCTCATTTCTATTTGAGAACTGGGACATTTCCAGTGGACAGATCTAAGACCACCCCCTCCGCTGTGGAGACATCCTGTCACCAGCCAAACAGATGGAGACAGAGACCCGACCCTGACACCGACCCCGACCCTCAGTCTGGAAACTCATTTACGTTTTCCTCCTGAGATCAGTGTTTGATGCTGTCTCTGTGTTTCTGTGTTTGTTTGTCTCACCACATGCAGACCTGGGAGAAGCTGGTGCTTCCACATTGTGTCATGGGCTGCTGGACTGAGCTGGGTCTGGTGTGGGTGTTAGAAAGAAATCAAACAAAATGCTGTTAAAAAAAGTACCCATGATGCCCTGTTAGCATATTGTAATGTAAGTCATAAACACCTACCCATGTCTGTGGTCTGTGTTTTCAAACTGGACTGTATTATTGGAGCTAGGAGTAAGATATTTTAACACAAGTTAGACGAAGGTCTTGGAAACGCCCTGAAGGTCAAATGGCGTTGACCTTGGACTGACCTCAAACATCAGTAGAGGTCAAAAATATGTCACTAATTCATCAGGTTTGAAATTTACTTAATGGCTTATAATGCAAATGAGAAAAAGAACATTGACCTTGGTATGAAAACATGTAGTTGATAACGTGGCCAGTGAGGACGTGTCACTAGCAACTGAAATTGAAACTTAAATGATGGAAGAACATCTTTCAGCTTTTCATTTTCAAAACAAAGCCATTGCATTTAATATTAACATCTTTAATATCCATTACGTGAAACAATTTTATAACTAGGTATAATTTTGAAAAAGACAATAAACAGACACTGCATGCATATAATCATAAACTGAATTCATCAGACCATAACTTTTGTTCTATTAAACTATATGTTTTCCTGTTGAAGGTGAATAAATACATCAATCATAGTTACTGACCTTAACAGTTGACACTATTACTCATTACTGATATTTTCTTTAAAATGTTTGCAGAAGTTCGCTCTATAAATGACCATTGATAATGTGTTGCGAGCTGCCGCAGGCGTGGGTCTGTGCTGCTGATGAGTCACTTCTAGTTTAAGTAGAAAATGTTCAATCTCTGAAGAGATGGCATGAGATCACTGAGACAAAATAGTTGAACTTGTTGGAAAAGTACAAGAGTTAAATTCAGTGGAGTAGCAATTAAAGGATCAACGCACTTTGTCATTGCCGTGGTAACCACACATTCCGTTCTCCACACTGAGTTTTACATTAATTTCCTATGGGAAAAGAATTGTCAAAAAAGCTTGATATCTTAACAATGAAAAGGGTTAGAAGTATCAGAGATGTCCTGAATAAGATGAACAATGTGAAGTTTGAATGGTTTGAATTGGACAAAAAAATGTAGGTGTAAATACATGACAAAAAAATGAGCGAAAGTGGAAGAATATTAAGGACTGAAGACAACAATAGTGGGATTGCTACATAACTCAGCAATCCCACTAATAATACTGTGATCTAATTAATATGCAAGCTAGGTGGTGGTTGCCATAGTAACCCTTCCCCCTACCCTGACTACCAAGTTTGTTCGTTGAGCCAAGGCTGACAATATGATCGGAATCACATTTTAACAGAATGAGGTGAAGGAGAACATGTAGAACGTACAAATCAGAAGATCTGACTTTTTTTTGTGCATCTGGAACAGATACTTGTGGAGCACATAGATCATAAAACTTCATGAAGAGGTTTAATTTGTAATTTCCTATTATTTGACATTGAAGCATGAAATGTCAAGTTCTGAGCTTGTTTTTTATATAAGTATTTATTTGTTCAGTTATTTTGTAGTGTACACTACCAGTCAAATGTTTTAGAACAGGCCTTTTTTCCAGTTTTTTATTGGAATTCAAGCAGTTCAGGTATGACTAGAATGCACTCAGGTGAGATGATGACCCACGCTGGATGCTTGCCTGGACCTTGCACACATTTAAAATGACCTAACAATGTGAGGCAGCGCTCAGAGATCTTTCAAAACAAATAAAGTCTGTGAAAATTCAACAAGCGGATGCTAAGATACAGCTTAAAGCAAGTTTGACCTTGGACCTGTGACTTTTGAACCCCAAATTATTGGAGGTCTGCAGTGGGTCAAGGTCCATATTGCCATCAAGTTTAGTCACCATAGGTCTTTTCCTGATTGAGTTATAGGGTGAACAAAAGTTTGACAGTGGCCCTGTGATCTTGACCTTTGAACTTTTGCCTCCCAAGTGAATGGGTGACCAGGGTAGATCAAGGTCAACATCACCGAGGAGTTTGGTCCTTCCAGATCTTAGTATTTTTAAGTTTAGTATTATTAAGTTAAGTGCCAATGGCCCGGTGACCTTGATGTTTGACATTTTGGCCCCCAAATTAATGGAGGTCCACAGTTGGTCAAGGTCAATATTACTGTCAAATTCGGTCACTCTAGCTCTAGTCCTGATTGAGTTATAGGGTGAACAAAAGTTTTATCTTGGCCTTGTGTCCTTGACCTTTGACCTTTTATCCCCAAATTAATGGAGGTCCACAGTTGGTCCAGGTCAATATTACTTTCAGGTTTGGTCACCGTAGCTCTATTCCTGATTGAGTTAAAAGGTGAACTCCGTGGGTAATTAAAGCTTGAAATGGTACAAAGGTAAGTGCTGAGCTGCCCGAGGTTAAAAAAAAGTTAAGGTTACCCGAAACGGAAAAATAATGTACATTTTGTGAGTATAATTTGAATAGTAATGTGCTGCAGAAAGGATTGTGTTAGTGGTGCGGAAAAAAGATTAAAAACAAGGGAAAAGAGACGGAGCATCATGAAAAAAGCTGCTTTGGGTCTGTGAGACCTCGAGATTCTGAGAGAAGGAAACTGACGCCTCGACTCCCTTTTGTAACATTTCAAGCTATTCATTGCACTTGAACTGATGCATTTAAAAAAAAAAACTGGAAAAATCGAGGTGTTCTACAACTTTTAACTGGTCTTGTATTTAAGCTGTCGAAATGTAATGTAAGAAATGTAGGAAAGTTATAAATTTAAAGGAATGAATATTTTGATTTAATGACGTGAAAACTACAAAATGAAGGAAAGTGAATAAAAGAGACTGGAGTTGGACTTGAGCTCTGGCTATAAAGTTACATATTTAAATGTTCATTAATATGCATTGTCTGTTTTACAAATAAATAAGCTAAAACTTAAAATGATTAAGAAAATAAAGAAATTGAAAAAAAAACGAATCAATGAAGGGACATAATAGAATATGAATGGAACAAAAATGAATAAAATAATGAACAAAATGAGTCAAACATTGAAGAGAATGAACAAAACAACGGATCAGACGATCAACTGGACTGGACAAAAATGAACAAATAAATAATAACTACCAACAAACAAGATGAATAAAAATGAACAAAATAACAGACAAAGATCAAATAAAAATCAAATAGCATGATAAATAAATGTACAATTAAAATAAATTACAAATGAATACAGTACCATGAGGGGAAATGAGGATCAGAGAAATAATGAAGAAACTGAACAAAATAATAAACGCATTGACTCAGTCTGTGTCTTGATTCTGAGTTGAGAAAATAAATAAATAAACGGAACTGAAACATGAAAAATCATAAATGACCATCGTGTCTAAACTGAGCCGAGCGTCGTTGTCATAGATGAAGCTCCGGAGCCAAAGGTTTCTCGTCCCTCAGATGGTTTCACGATATAAATTAAATACATGGCACTGATGATCCGGTCTCCTCAAAAGAACCTTTCGACCTGCGACAACGCATCATTCTGCATTGTCTTTTGCAGAATGCGTTGTTTTTCATGACCCGTTCCCTGATTCATCCTCTAAAAATACACCTTGCATTGTTTTGCTGTGTGTTTTTCTCTGGGAGACGTCGCGGATCCAATTTATCCTTGAACTTCTGCACTCGTGCTGTATATTTTTTGTCAAGGAATTTAAGCTCGCACTGATGTTGCTCGTCCTGTAAATGACTCATCTGAATGCCCAAACTACAAACGTAGCGAAGAATGGAAACGAGCAGGCGGAGGAGGAAAATTGGATAATAGCAGGGAGACGATGAGAGAAGAGAAAGAAGTGTGGAGAGGCATTGAAACGGGCGAGCACAACGAAATGTGAGGAGAGGTTAGAGAAAACATTTTTGTTGCGGCTTTAAGTGTATTTTCGAGAGGGAGAAGGAGAAGATGGCTCCCAAGCAGATTGTAAAAGCAAAGAGACAGAAAGGCAGTGAATTGAAAAGGGCTCGGGCTGACTGTGCAGAGTGCGGATCAGTGTAGTGGAGCACAAATAGCAGAGATATCCCCGGAGGATGAGGAGGCGGAGCATGGAGGGGAGCGAGAGAGAGAGAGAGAAGGCCTTGAGATCAATGTCAGGGTCAGGGTTCGTTACCAGGGAAGGTGTGTGCAGGACGGTGGACGTGCATACCGATGTGTCCAAAGTGTCCAACTGCAGAGCGTCTAGTGCAAACCCAACGCTTCAAACACTGGATCAGAAAGTTTCAAAATGAAAAGATCTGATTCTTTAGGTCACGCACAGTGGCACCTCAGGTTACAAATTTGATCCGTTAAGTGGCGTCACTTTCTTTAAGTGAAAATTTCACAAGATGGGACCGGTTTTTCCATAGGAATACATGTAAAACCAATTAATCTGTTCCAAGACCAACGATCCATTGTCTATACTTGGGACCAACTGCTAGCTCTCAGCTGCACTGGTCTTCTCCATGCGGAGAAACCGGAGATTCTTGCGGAGATATGGAGGAGACGGCGAGGCTGCAGGGCTGGCATCAAGCTCCGGGAGAGGAGATGAAGGTTTAAACTATGTTTACCATCTGTGATCGTGGGAAATGTCCATTCCCTCTCCACCAAGTTGGACGAGCTCACAGCGCTAACCACTGTTAAGAAGCAGCTCTGTAGCAGGGACATCGAGCTACTCGTGGTTAGCATTCGGCTGTATTACATCCCGCAGGAGTTTTCACATGTTATTGTATTAACTGTTTACACCCTGGAAGTGAGAGCGCTTTCGCTTCCGGGTGCGCAATAGTTCACTTCCAGGTACTATCTCGTTTGTAACCCGATTGTTTTTCATGAGACAGGGCAAATTTTTGGCCGATGTCTTCTTCATAACCTGAAAAATCTGTATGCAGATGTATCCCTAACCCGAGGTTCCATTGTACTATGGAGTGATTTTCAGACAGGCTGCAGAATCCACACAGTATTCACACGTCTGTCTCACTCAAACATTATTTTTATAATAAAAGCTACTACAAGTTGTAACTAGTTGTTTTTTTATTGCTTCTACACAATCTTTGGAACTATTGGTTATTTTTGCACCCCTCCTTATCATAGTGAATGGGTTTATGTGCCTGAGTGATCCTAGGACCTTTAGTGTTGGGGGTAATTTGTCCCTGGTAGAGTCTCCCAATGCAAAGTAGTCCAATGTGACAAGTCAGACTAAGAGCAATTCAGAAGACCTTTATGACTACGTGGGCCCACCACCTGCAGGAGGGGTCCTAAGGGTCCGGTGTTGTGTGGTTTGGGTAGGGGTCTGGGTGGTCCAACCCCCGATTGACACAACTAGCCCTAACCGAAGGGAGGCCATGGGGCGGACCCAGGACACGCTGGATGGACTGTGCCTCTCTGCTGGCTTGGGGTCCCCTGTGAGGAGCTGGAGGAGGGGGCTGGGAAGAGGAAAGTCTGTGTTTCTCTGCTCAGGCTGCTTCCCCGAGACCCTGACCCAGATAAGCGGAAGTTGATGGGTGGATAATTTTATGCTCATTTTGCAATTTTTCAAATTTTTGTTTCAGTTTTTTTGTTTCTTTCATTCACTGTGGTCGTCTTCTTCTCCTTCTTCTTTGTACATCTCTGATCATGTCTTGCTTAATTAATTCAATTTGTTAATTTAGCTGATTCATTTCTTAAATTTATCTGATTTTTCGTTGAGATCTTTTTCATATTTGGAATGAGTATGATTTTGCGGGACGGGCTGCAGGACTGACTACTGCCCCTAGTGGTCACAGTGGATTGTTACTGCTTTGGTACAGTACCTCACTCTAATGATCATTTTTGAATTTTTAAAACTACAAATACTACATCTAGCTCCTTTCTGTGACTCTGGACATGTCATGGTTGTTGGTCTGAGTATGTGAGTATGTTCTGATCCTCTGGGAAGTGGAAGGATGGCCAACAAACGTCAAACATATTTAGTGTGATGGTTCTCAGGGTGAAAATGTCACATTGTTGCCAGAGATACATAACATGTTGAGTGAGGCTGGAGGTCGCTGGACCACACCAGCTGACCCGCCTCTAAAATCACAACACAAAACTACACGCACTCAATAAAATCCATCAATACCAGGCTGGGAAAATATTGTCTGGTCTGATGATTTAATTTCTGCTGCAACCTCCAGATGGTGGAGTCAGAATTTTGTGGCTTGCAGTTCACACTTTAGTACCAACTGAGCATCATTTGAACAACACGTCCTACACAAAAACTGTTATAGACACATCCCTTTACAGCCATAGTGGACACATCTGAAAAAGGCTGGGGGGTCTGAAGAGAGGGGCCGGTTAGCGAAAACCGAATAAAATAGTTACAAACTGTATGTGCTTTACTTTGAATGTCAGATGATTTACAGATGTTTCTTTTGTCATCATCATCTGTGAGGACGATGTTTTAATATTCAGTTTTACATCCACTGATGGAATTGGTGACGATTTAGAGGCAGCTTCATGGCAAAATGAAAGTAATGTTAATGGGATGGATTAGTATCATGTGTCTGTCCCAGCGTTCAGCTCTGTCCCTGAACCAAAACTGACCACACTAACCACATGGGTCGGGGTAAATGCAGAGGTTACTGTGGCCCATCTCTTAAGGTCCATTTATCCTCTGCATTAAGTCCACATCCTCATACAGAGGGGTCGTTTCCTCCGGTCTCAGCGTTCATTACGTTACAAGTTTGGTACGTTTTCGAGGGGCTTATGGATCCGTCCTCAGTGTGGAAAACGGTGCAGTGCCACCGTAAATTGTGGGGGCGCTCTAGTGCAGAACAGCTCATGTGGCGAAAGAATAGAAGAAGAACAGAACAAATACACTGAAAGATTAACAGAAATGGCTCAACTTTCTGAGGACAGTCTGTGCCATAGACTGTATACTGTATATTTGTATAATCTTGGAGCCAAAAATACGATGCAACTACAGTATATTTGGTTGAACAGCGGCGGTGCCAGCCGGGTGTAGGGAAAGCTAACTAACCGCTAGCCTACTGACGCTAAAACTTCACCAAGCAGTGTTAAACAACTGCAGTCGAGTGAATCTCAGATAAAACTATGAATTTATAGAATAAATAGAAGATACAAAGGTCCGACACGGTCCGACTCCACCGGAGACATTAGTTACTATAGCAACATACTGTACCATACCATCTTTATTAATAGAGCACTTTAAAAACAACAGCGTGGCTGACCAAAGTGCTGTCTACTCAAATCGCACGGGAGTGATGTGTTGGATTATTCGGCATATTATCTTAATGACGAAGCAAAAAGTTAAAGATGGACCAGATCATTTATTAGAGGAACAAATAAAATGTTTGAGACATAATGGCTCATGACAAAAATTTTCGCTCAGTATTTTCAGACATAAATCCAATATAACTAAACACTAGAGGACAGTCTGAACTCCACACTGCCCACTAGTGGATGTACTGTGTACATCCACGCCAATGTAAAGTACGTATTGGAGTATAAATGTAAAGTACACATTGGTGAATAAAAGCCAATGACGTTTGACAGAGTTTGATACACATCACACTTGCGTAGAGAATAAATGGGCCTTTACTCATCACATGACCTTGACCTTGACTTTGAAGATCAGTGAGGTCTGAAATTACTGCCCATTGACCTACGTGCATTTCTATCTATGTCGTCAGGTTGAAGATGTCATATACCCCTGAGTAACTGACTATGATGGCTACAAATATGATGTGACCTTCAAAGAAAAAGATCAAGGTCACAGTCTTCATTGTCAACAGAATGTCAACTTGGACATGGATTCATGGGAGCATTAAAGGGACCCATCGCTGCAGCATATCACAAACAGACTAGTCCACACAGACTATCGATTACCACAGCTTCATGGTCCTCCATGTTAACGTGCATCCTACATAAACAGACTTATCTGAAACGCAGTAACTTATAATGATGATCAACGTCAGTCTGCTGTATTGTCTATCACCACATATAATGTAGACATGTGTGTTTTAGTCTAAAGGAAGATTGTGCAAGTGGCCACACGAGGTTCTGGGTAAATTCCTCTCACATCAATACAGTATGTGTTCTTTGTCAGGTATCTGATATGAAATAGTAATAATAAAAACATATTGACCGGCTGTTGGCCAGGAGAGGCCTTCATCAAATCAGACCTGAACCTGAATGTCTTTCAATAAAGCTGAGCTTATAGGCGCCGTGTTTGCTTCGACCACTCGGACCGAACGGAGTGATGCCTCGAGATAACACGAAGCAGCCGCGGTGAGAAGCCTTCAAATGATTGTTTTGTCTGAGAAAACGGCGGCGTGTTTACGTGAAAATGTCATCTGAACAAACAAAATAAAATAACGCAAAGCACACGGGTTCACAGGGACGAGGAGGTGGATCTGACTGACTGGAGGTCATGTTTAAAAAAAAAAGGCACAAAAACTCTCAGTGTTTTCACATCTTTCAAACTACTATCTCTGATCCACTAATGGAAATAAAGTATGGAAACAGGTTTGCGCGTCAGAGACCCGAGTGTGTCCGCAATCGCTGAAGAGCTCATTCATTATGACCCTCAGAGCTTATGTTGAGTCACACACACTGTCCTGGAGATATGAGAAGACAACACATCCTAACACGAAAACAACAGCATTTTCAAAATGCACAGGTCGTCTGAAAGACACAGTGAAGCAGGGACATGTCGCTATAGTAACAGGTCACAAGTGAAGTTGGACTGATTCAAACCTTCATATGTTCTATTTATTCCATATGTTCATAGTTATACATGACATACACTCGACTGCAGCTGTGGGTAAGTGT
>JAQQAE010021013.1:0-10556 GCA_029823295.1 Pseudamia nigra | reverse complement strand
TAACATTAGCGTTCCAGGAAAGAACATGTAAGGAAACACCATGGCATGCTGCACTGTTGCCATGGTAACCACACATTCCAATTGAGTTTCCACATTTCCTATGGGAAAAAATTGTGGAAAAAACTAAATTGTTTTAAAACTACAAAAGATAGATTTACAAAAGGCAATAGCTGGAATGTCCCGGATGAGCCTGACGATATGGTGTGAATCTGGCAAAAACTGTGGGCGTAATAATGGCACAAAAAAAGGGGCAGAATAATCAATACTAATAATAATAAAGAGTGCAAACAACATTAGTATTACCGTACATTAAACACATAAAGGCAAATACATTATAAAGTTTGCTTTAATGTTACTTAAATATACATAAATAGAGAATATTGCACATTAAACTGACTAGTGAATTACTTAAATGTGGAATTCAGTAAAATATCATAGCTATATGGCCAGTGTTTTAAAATCCATATCAGCTGACACTGATGATTATAATAAATGTAATTTGATCAAATTCTCAATTTGACCAGATTAAAGGTTGATTTTTGGTCAGAACATTCAAAACAGTTAAGATGTTTAATCCATTATAATGGATGAGTAAAATTAAACAGGGACATGAATTTTTGCTTTGCAACACAAATAAAATATACCTAACGACAATAAAATATTGCCATATAATTAAAGCAGATAACCTTCACAAATAATTGTGACAAAGGTTAAAATTATGACATACAACTGGATCACAATGTTTATTTCATCATCCAACCTTAGCTTAGCATATAAAAAAATGCACCCAATTAAAAAAAAAAACACACACACACACATCCAAATGACTACAGAGGAGAGGAATTTTGAACGTAATTTATTCTTAAAAGCAATGAAGACATGTCCAAGTGGCTGCAGAACATTAAAACACAAAATAAAGCAGAAAATCTGGACATCAAATATCTCATGTTCAAGGACTTTATTTGTTTTATAAGTGAATCACCTTGGTGTATGGATCTTTTCATTTTCTATTCTATTGTTGCAAATTAAGACTAGCCAGTAAAACACTTCATTTTTTTCCTAATATGCAACAGAAAACTAAATATATATGGGCAATAAGGTTGATTTTTAAACAGGTTTTATACCCTTAACCTTTTCAAGTTTGCATCGCACGTTCATATTGTCAAGTAAATCTGGTTAAATCTTTACTTACTGGCTCTTTTAGAAAGCAAGAATGTAAATTCAGCTATTTCCTACTGCCCGTGAAAGTCGCACGAGCGCTGCAATGTACGTCACTTCCTCTGTAAACAAAAAAAGGCTCGCGTACTGACCCCTAGTGGCCAAAATAAATAATACACGACACAAATTGACAGAAGACATTTAAATAAGTTCAAGTGTTTTAAATTAAAACGTTTATTCTGTACACTTGGTGAAATGTCACAAAAAGGGGATTTTTAAATTTTACACATATGAACTCACAGTTTAGCACATTTCAGTATGACTGCACTCCATCCAGGTGTACCACTGCATCCTGACTGCACTGACCATCATTAGTTATCAATACCTGCACACGCGGAAGTGGAATATTCTTAAAAATCAATAAACATTCTTAAAAGTCTGATAATTACAGGTTGGAGGATGGCTCAGCTGCATAGCACACTTTTAAGGGATATAATGCTCTGCCATTTTCAGCTATTCAGTTTCTTGAACAATATTGGAATTTCTTTTTTAGAATCACAAGACCAAGTAATATGTGAACAACCTAGAGCATATTCTGCTGCAGCAGCACTAAATGAAGCCTTAAAAAGCAATTTCTTCCGGTGTCGTGACTTAAATATTACTTAAAAACCCACTGTCTCCACTACACCCTCTTTTGAAGCTACATTTTGGCTCAACCTAAGTGTAAATTGCACTTTTTTTATACATTTTTTTTTTTGGTTTGGCTAGGGGTATTTCACTGTATAAAATATTCTTGCACTATAAGAATGGACATTCAGGGGCAATAAGTTTTTGTTTGGATGCGGATATGTTAAAATGAATCTGTATGTCTTATGGAATTTGTTTTGTTGTAAAGTCAATAAAATATAAATAAAAATATAAATAAATAAATAAAAATCCACTGTCTGTGAGAACAGACTGTTACTAAAGCAACTGATGCTTTATTTGCAAAACAATCTGTTCTAAGCAGTTTATTGAAAAAAAAAGACAATTCAAAGCAAACAGACCACTATAAACCTTAAAAGTGCATCTGTAACACTGTTTGTCCTTTTAATAAGAGGCACAATGACAGCACAGATTGAACAGTAGAGCTGAAAATTGTTCCCACAAGTAGCTACGACTCATGATTTATCTGTGAGCACTTTTGTGATTAATAAATTGTTTGGCCTACAGAATGTTTTTCTTGGTCCTCAAGCAAACACATCACTGATTAATTGTCGAAAAGTAGCAAAGAAATGGAAAATACTTGAATCTGAGAAGACAGAATAAGAAAATGTACTGTAGTCTTTTTTTCTTGAAGGGTTCCTCAAAACACTTAACAGACTTAGAATAGTTGCATATTTAAGTAACGGATCGCAATAAATTAATGGTCGCAGCTGTAACTGCACACGTAAACCAGACGAGGCCGTAAAACTGGCACTGAAGCACCTAAAGGGAATGCAGCTGGTATTAACGGAAAGCTGACAAATTCAAAAGTAATGAGACAGGGGGCAGTGGTGGAGGTATTCAGGTCCTTAAAGTACTAATACACACTCAAAGTACTCCATTACAGGTGAAAGTCCTGCATTGAAACATTACTTGAGTAAATGCAGGTAAGTATTATTAGTAAAATGGTCTGAAAATAAAATGGTTGATGTTTATGATTTACTAGGATACGTGATGTTTTGTGGTTCATCTCCTGCTGTATTACTGCCGTTGAGGAGAGTCAGAGGAGAATGGTCAGACTGGTTCAAGCTGATGGAAAGGCAACAGTAACTCAAATGACCACTGGTTACGAGCGAGTAATGCAGAAGCGTATCTGTGGACGGACAACGTGTCAAACCTCGAAGCAGCGGCAGATCACACGTGGTGACACTCCTGTCAGTTCAGAACAGGAAACGAAGGCTAAGGATTCACATGGACTCAGGAAAAGTGGTCGATAGAAGGCTGGACAATGTTGCTTTGTCTAGTTTTTACTTTTTTTTTTTTTTTTTTTTAAGGTCCTGGTCTCAGTTTACAAACATAGACTTAAGGGCAATTTTGTCATTATTTTTTTAATCTTTCAGCATCTTTCCTGTCTTTTTACATCTTCAACGTCATTGTCTTTTGTCTTTTATGTCAGTTAGTCTTTTTGCATCTTTTATGTCATTTCAGCTTTCTCTTGTTTTACATCATTTCCTTCTTTTGGCATCTATTCCATCGTTTTTTTGGTGTCTGTCTTTTTATCTTTTACACCATTTTTGTGAGCGCCTGATGTAGAGTACTTGAGTAAAAGTACTTAGTTACAGTCCACCACTACCTGCTGAAACACAGAATCAAACTTAATTTGGACAGAAGGCGGCCTGTAAAACAAATCTGTGACAGAGAATCCCTGCAACAACACAATAAATAAATAAAAACATAAAAAGCAGCTGTAGCCAGAAATGCCCTGTATGGGTCAGGTTTTACATTACACACTGTTACCATCAAACTGAATAATCATAAGTGTTACATTATAAATATTATTTTAAGCACTTAAGTACAAGTGCTACATTTTTAATGATATCTGAGTGCTTGATTTGGTGTCATGTCTGGTTTGGTGTCAGTCCTCACACAGATATGAGAAATACCGGTTAGATAAAAAAAAAAGGGGGTTTGGGCTCATATCCTCTGTGGTTTCATAAAGCAATTTATAGATACTTGATGACCCAATACGCGGCTAAACATAAAGCAGACATGTCACAATGACCTATAACGTCAGAAGACAAAGGGTACCCGCATGAAAGCTGGTGAAATACAAAAAAAAGAAGTGACAAAGTGTAACTAGTGACCTCTTCCCTTCTTGTTCAAGTATGGAGCTTCATCGTCCCTTTTAGTGAACAATGCCTGAGATGAAAACATTCCAACATTTACAGACAGCAAAGAAAAAGTAATATAACTAAGATGAAGCTTGACGCTATGAAAAACTACAGTACACTGTTAGAATTAGACATGCTGGCAGGCGTTTCCATTCCATCAGCAGTTCTAAACATCCGCTGTTAAAAAGCTGAGGCATTTTGTGCAAACAGACGATCTGATTATCGTGGAGTGATTAAGAGCGTTGATCTGCAGACCTTATCGCCTCCACAGCTAACCTCGACAGTGAAATATGTAACTTCCTGTTAGCGACGGAGGAGTGAGGTCTGCTACTTGGTGCCTCCTACATCAACTGCTGTTAAAGATTCAAACTGAGCTGGATTTTTGCAATAATTATTATTTACAACATCAGGCTCATGAAGGTAAAGAACAACTGTAAAACGACAAAGCGTGCTTCAAGGCTCTTCAAGTAAACAGAGTGGATGTGGAATTTAGGCTGCTTTCACACCTGTTAGTCCGGTGCAGTGGTTTGTTCGGACCCACAAGTTGTTATAATGTTTCAATTCTCGACTAGTTCGCTCCACATTCACACCAGCGTTTTTGCAAACTGATTTACACAGCATTTGCAGAGGGAAAACTCCAGCAGACGAAAATATCGGATTTAGTTTTATTTCGGAATAATGAATGGTACTATTTTCCTTGTTTTTGTGGCGATTTATTATTAACATCATTTGTTTGTGCAAAAAGCACAAATACTGCTGTTGTTCCAGCATGGAAATCGTATTTGGGTCGAAAACTCTGTGCGCTTCTTTTTGACACAGACGAGACGTTTCAAAAGACTCTGACGTAGAGAAGTTTACTAGCTTCTTGAAATGTACGTTACAGCTTGCTACAGAAGCCTCCGTAGACCAAAAAGTGCTACATTACAGACAGCTGGACCGAACCGGGTCCGGTCAGCGTTCTCACCATTAGCGAACCGCACCGGAGTTCGGATGGAGGCGTACCGAACTGTACGGTTCGTTAGTCCGGACCAAGTCAAACTGGTCCGCTTTCACACCAGCCCAAATGAACCGAACTTGCAGAGCTTCCGGACTCTGGTCCACTTTAAGCGGACCAAATGCCGTAGGTGTGAAAGCCCCCCTAAGTGTCACAACCTGCATCTTTAAATACAAATGAAAACATTATCAGTATCATAACCGAGCATTTTCTCAGTCGGTAGCTTGGCGTTCTGCACATTTTGTCACTGCAGCGGAATAATTACCGATATTACTGGAAATAAAAGGCATCAAAGGCAAGAAGTCATCGGGAAACACTACACTTTGACTCCTTTGCTGTAAACATGAATGGAAAATGGGAATAAGCACTGAATTTTGCCTAAGTGAAATTAAATGCCTCACTGTAAATCAACCTTAACAGTGAATCTGTTCTGTTTCCACTAGTTTAAATGGAAACCTGCATCACCTTAAGGATCATTAGGAGCCCATCGAGGGGGGTCTGCCAATGTTCAAGACTAAGTGCTTTGTAAAGACCCTCTTTGCTCCTGATTGGTCTGTTTTTCAGAAGTCCATCCCCTCGTCACTTTCGCAAAAGTCTGAGGGAGCGTCGGTGCCAAAGTAACGATCTCCAAAATTACCTGCAAAAGAGAAAAAGAACACATGAACATGGATCATCACTGGAATTTGGCCATAGAATGTCTTATAAATATTAATATCTGCCAACAGTTTTAATGCACTTGGGCAAAAAACAAGCAACTCTGAGAGCACATATTTCTTTGACACAATATTTTTTAGGCATATAAAAATAACTTACTCGGCTAATTACAATTACTTAGAGTGTTAAGACTCAAAATTTACCAGTGGGCCAATTTACCAATGGAAAATGTGTGCTGGGCATGAAACGGGTTGTTCATTCCAAATGCCATCCAACCTGACAGTTTGAGTAGTGCTGTGAAAAAGAATGGGGTTAAAAAAAATAATAATAATTTTTTTTTTTTTTAAATCGCAGTGTCCGGATGTGCATGGCTGACTGAGAACTACCTACAAACACTGGATGCTGTGACTGTGGTCAAAGGTGCATCTAGAGAACACTGACTTAAAAGGGCGTGCAATTACTTGTTCTCCATTGTACTTGGATTAAGTTAGAATATTTTGTAAATTCCTGTCAGTGCTCAGTTAAAGGGCAAACCGGCAAATCTGGTCGCCTTGCAAAGTAGTGTGGTTTGTGAAGTAGGAATATCTAGCATGGTTTCATGTATGATTTGCCAATCATTCCAGAGGGTGACTGAATATAGAACATGATGAAGCAGAGTGAAATTGAAAATACAGAGTAAAAGGCATCCAATCAGCAATTACTTGAGCCACCTACGATGTAAAGTGTTGAAAGTGCAAACATTAGATCATTTTTGTTATTTATATTCCTGTGAGAAGTGAATAAATGTCCTCACCGATGCCTGGTATAATGTGAAACTGATCGTTGACCTCCTTGTCCACAGCTGTGGTGATGATGCGGACTTTGGGGAAGGCGTAGGCCACTGAGTGGACGCCCATCTCCGCCATGAGCAGCGACAACAGAAAGATCTTATCCTCTGCTACATCATGATCCTCAACAGAAGAAAACAAGAGATGCATTACCGCAGAGTGCCAGTGATTTGTTTCAATTATAGCTGGATAAATGCAGTTGTACTATCCATCCATACTGTATTAGAACATGACACCGAAATCAAATTCCTCAATAAATAAAATAAGGCTTTTCAAGATACATGCGATGGTTCTGTTTTGACCAATACATTGATGTTAAGGCTGTGGTAAATGCATTCATACTGGAATTTGTGCAGGGGTCTAAACCTACCAGGAGGACTCTGACAGCCATGAGAGCTGCAGCACCGGTGGACACAGTGCTGTCCATCAGAATGACATAGTCTTCACTAATGTCTTTGGGCAGACGGAGGTAGTGAAGCTGAAAGAAAACAGTAAAAGAACATTACAGACTCCCAACAGTGCAAGTATGTTTAGTAGCAGTTACTAGGTGCATTTTGTCCAACCTGCCATCAAGAAAAGGAAAAAAAAATTCAGTGGGAAAGAAACTTTTGAAAATGGTAATCGTTACACAAAAAAAGATGAAGCAAAGAAATTCTTAACAAAAAGCTACAGCGCAAAGTCATCAGGTATTCATCGTGGTTCCCCTTCTCATACTTGACTTTGAGCTTTGATGCATTTCTGAACATTTCGTGCTTTACGACTCTGCCACAATGCATTTCATTTGTAAAAAACACAAATTCACAACTTTCATTTGAAATGCTCAAGAAACGGAGCGAGTCTAAATCACAGGCACCCTTATTACTTTACACTTTTTAAATCAGTACTCATGGGTGTGGTTCTCTGCACATTTAAAGCTCACATACCTCTGGTTCTCCTGTGTCATGGTTCGTCTGGATCAGGATCTTTCCCAGCCTGATGTCTTTACATACAGCCATCAGAGCCTGTTCCATGGTTTCTCCAGCTCTGAGGATGGACACGCCGGTGATCTGCACACAGACCCATTAGAGGCATTCAACTTTTGGCTTAGGTTCATATAAATTAGGAGGAATAAAGAATTAATTGGTCTGTGTGATGTTCAATAAAGTCCAAACTGCATCTATCAGTACATGAAACACGGGTTCGATACCCAGTGATTCAGCTCCCTGCTGAAATGAACATTGTTACCGATAACAAGGTTTCTCAAAAGTCAATAATCAAAAGATCCCCTCAACTTTGATTTTTACAGCTCTTATAATAAAATAAAGGTTGTTCCATCACCCACAATGGCAAAGTATCTGCACTCATTGGCCACTTTATTAGGTACACTTCACTAGTACTGGGTTGGACCTCCTCGCTATCATTAGATGAAACACTGTGGTCATAAAGGGATGGATATGACTAGTAGCAATATTCATATAGGCTGTGGCATTTAAACAATATACAGTTAAGACTAAAGGTCCCAAAATGTGCCTCCTCCAGGAGGTAGGAATGATTCATGCTCCCATGTTGCTTATGCCAATCATTATCCTAACATCCAGACGTCATAGCCAGCTCATGTGGCAATAACAATGCCATCTTCCAAGTAAATCCCTGTCTGCCCCCATTCTCATGCTTGGTTCAAACTTCAGCAGGTCATCTTGACTGTGTCTACGTACCGTACATGCCTAAATGCACTGAATTACTGCAATGTGACTTGATGATGAGATATCTGTATTAGTAAGTGGTGTTAACAAGCACTTTAGCCAGTTTCAATTACCTACTAACAATGGCAAGTGTCTGCTGTTAGACACTAAAAATTTAAGGCCATCGCTACACCCTCGGCCCTTTAGTGATACAGGTTCCTTCTGCCATTTTTCCATCGAGAAAAATCCTGCTCAGTTTCTCCATTTCTCTACTTTTGTGATACAGAAATCAGGACCAATGTGTAATCTCACCTTCATAGAGAAGTGCTTTGGCTATTGGTCACCTGTACATGTGTGCAGTGGGATCACATACATTCTTTTTTGGGATCACAGTAAAAAGCTCTGATGTGCTTTTGGCTAAAGTTACAATGTGATATGATGCACTTTATTGTCCCTATGATGAAATTTGTCCTGGACCCAAGCGCTGCATGTTTCTGCCTATAAAATGAAACCAGCAAACAAGAACAATGCTTTGTACAGAAGGACAAAACATGAACAAAACAGCAACAAAACATTGCAAAGAAGGACTGACCACTGATTAACATTCAGTCCCTATTCACAATAAACGCACCCACTACCCGTGTTGCATCTTAGCTAAACACTATCACAATTAGGACTTTGCTTGCTTTAAGTAGTGTGGTAATAACCACACTACTTAAAGCAACACTACTGTCCAAAAGGGATTAACAGTTTGCAAAATATGTCATTATTGTGGTTGATTTTTGCATTTACATGCTGTAGACTGGACCAAGAATGTGTATGTTCCACTTTCATGTTCCAATCTGATTGCTGATTACACTATGTTGCATAAACAGCAGTGAAAAGAAGCAACAAAGCAGACTTACTCTTTTACCACTCAGCCTTTTGCCCTCGTAGATGCTGCCCTGCGGCGTCTCCACAGAGACTGGCTGGATTCAAGGAAAAAAAAAAAAGAAAAAAAAAAAGAGTAAATTGATGTATTGGACAGGAGGACTCTATAATTCACCTGCTACTTTTGCACTTTTATGAGTCAAATGAATGATTACAAGTCAGTTCAAATCACAAAGGTTACATGTATGAGGCATAAATCAAAGAGCATCAGTAAAATGACACAATTCCAACGAATAGAAGCAGGTGGCAGTGAATAACCCTCACACTTAGCACAAAAGCTCACCTTGAGCGGCAAGAAGGAGAGGGCATGTTCTATCAGAAGCCTCATTAATCTCTTGGAGTAGAAGATAAACTCATCTCGGTTCGTCTCCTTGTTCCTACAGAAGCACACATAAAGGTCAACAGCAAAGAGGTTGGAAAAGATGAGACTTGAACAAGATAATGGTCCAACACATGATCAAGGATTTTTTTACTTTATGCATAACATCAAGGACAGTGGTGCACATTGGCATTTTTTTGGAGAATAAAGTGCAGACTTTCCACAAGATGAACTCGTAATTAGTTTGATATGATGAACCTAACCATGTGTTTTCTTCCAGTGCTGCTTGAAAGTTTGTGAACCCCTTAGAACTTTCTATATTGCTGAATAAATATGACCTTATATACCAGGGGTGGGGAACCTATGGCTCGCGAGCCAGATGTGGCTCTTTTGGTGACTGCATCTGGCTCGCAGAGAAATCTTAGCTGACATTTCTTAGCACGATAACTAATGAATAATTTTAATCCATTCATTTTCTACCGCACCTGTTCAGAGTTGCGGGTGTCTGGCGCCAATCCCAGCTGTACTGCGGGCTACACGGGAGGATCCAACACCAAAACTATTTTATTGGACAAATCCCTTCAACACTGAAAGTGTCTGCGCTGGCACATTTGCGGGTCACTTACCCAGTGAGGCGGGGAGGCGAGTGGGGACAGTACCAGGTGGGGAGTTTGACTGGGGTGGTACACATGTCAAACAGTAATGCAGGTGTCCTATGGCGAGCTCAGGGAGGACAGAAACCTCCCGCGGAGGCCCCGCTTTCATTGTCTGTATTCATACTGAAAATCTAGATCACGCGAGGTTTTGCCCTTCTGCTCCGTGGGGGGTTTCTGTCCTCCCTGAGCTCGCCGTAGGACACGTGCGTTACCGTTAGACATGTGTACCGCCCCAGTCAAACTCCCCACCTGCCGCTGTCCCCGGAGTGGGTCGCGGGCAGCTGGGCAACCGCACGTTTGATGCCAGAAGCGAGAGCCCGCTCGGGGCTCTCCTCCCCGCCTCACCGGGTAAGTGCAGCGCAAATGTGTTGACGCCGACACGTTCGGTGTTAAAGCAAACCCTTTTGACGATGAAGATGGCAAACAGAAAAAAAGATGAGGAGTATCGTACATTTCAGCACAAATGGACAGAGGAATTCGCCTTTGTGGACAGAGCAGGTTT
>JAQQAE010021012.1:0-10556 GCA_029823295.1 Pseudamia nigra | reverse complement strand
GAAAATGAGCAACAAAATAAGTAAAAATAGACCAAATAATCAAGATAAATAATTTACAAAATGGGTAAAAACAAAACAGAGTTCTCAAGAAAATGAATAAAAAATAAGAAAACAATCAAGGCAATATGCAAAAATGAATAAAAGAATCACGAAACTGAAGAAAATACACAAACCAGGAAAATGAAAAAAATGAACCAAATAACAAGAAAAATGATGAGGTAAAACAAAGTAGTCAAAAATTAGCTAAATTGAACAAAACAATGAAGAAGGTGAACAAGAATTACTAAGAAAACAGTAAAATAAACAAAATTAGCAAAAAATATTTGTAAAATTGAACTAAATTCAGAAGGTGAACAAAATTGATGAAGAAAATAATATAATAAACAATATAAGCAAAAATAAGCAGCAAAATGAATAAAAATAAATACAATAATTAAGAAATTTGGTTAAAAAATAAAAGTAAAAATCAAGAAACTGAACACAAATTAAGAAAATAATCAAGATAATGTGCAAAAATGAACAAAATAAACAAACTGAACATAAACAAGTGAATCAAACACAACTAGAAAATGTGCACTCTCTGAAGAGATTGTGTGGAATCGCTGATTCAAAATAGCTGAACTTGCTGAAAAAGATCATGAGGGCATGAACTTTGATCCTTTCTGGAATGAACATCCACGAATCGAAGGCAGTGCAGTGTTGGCACTGTAGTCATAGACATTCCGTTTGACTTCTCCATTCATTTCTTATCGGGAAAAATTGTGAAAAAAACCTAAATTATTTAAAAACTACAAAAGATTGATTTACAAAACGCAATAGCCGGAATGTCCTGTATGAGTGTGACAATATGGTGTTTGAACTGTGTGAATTAGGCGAAAACTGTGGGAGTAGATGTGGTCCAAAAAGGGGGCGGAATAATAATAATGGAATCTTCAGTGGAAAAGAACAATAGAGAACAAACAACATAATGAACTTCAAATGAGTAAAGCTGTTGATTTTATCTTTAGCTTAATTTGATGTATTGTACATCAAAAGAACCTAAATGGAAAGTAACAAAAAATTCTAAAAAATCAGCATAAATGAGCAAAATAATTTTAAAAAATGAAATTAACCTACAAGACACAACTCAGAGTACTTATGTAAAGCAGGATTTTTAGACACAAAGGAGCTCCATATCAGCTAAATGAAAGTATTTTACTGGGGGGACAAACTGACATTTTACAAATATTGAGGGGACAAATCCCCCCATCCCGCTGAAATCCCCCTTTACACCTCCAGAATCAGCTGCTGCATGAAGTCCTACGACCACCTGTGGAGAGCTAGTCACGGCTAAAGTCACTCTGTCTGAATTCAACACATTGCCAACACTTAAACATGTTTTGTGGCACAGTGTTAAGTCAAATTAAAGACACTGTCCCCGCGGCTCAGAGAACATTTTCGTCCATTTTAGTCCATTTTGGGGACATGATGGATGTGATTCACGCCGGTTGTCAGGGAAACGGCATCGTTTAAAACGTGTCTCTGCGACTGCGGGACATTTTCTGCCGATCCCGAAGTCTCTGTACGTTCAGGCTGTGCTTGCGTGGAACACCCCCCCCCACCCCCTTCGTGTCTCTTACGCAAAAAGCAGCGGTAGAATGTGATTTGCCAGCCTCAGCCCTCCCTCCTCGGACGGTAACTTATTAGGCGAGTTTGCAGGCGGAGCCGGTTACCCTAAGAGATAAATTGTGTGCCGTACAATTGGAAGAGTCGGGTACGAAACTGTCCTTTTGCATTTCCTGTAAAGGACAGTTAACAAGGCAGGCTAAAACTACCCGAACCGCGCCATTTAAGAATTTTAACCCAACCAGGGGACATTACCGGGGAGTTAATATGTCGGCAAATAAAGACAGTGACGGTGGCTGGAAAACATTTCTGTGGAATTCCGAGAAGAAAGAGTTTCTAGGACGAACAGGCGGCAGTTGGTGTGAGTACTGTAATTCTTCATTTTAGCTTCCGAACTAACACGCTAGCAGGGGGTCTGTGCGTGGGGTTTGAGGAACACGGAGGCTGATGGAGCCCGCTGACACACGCCGTGGAGGCTGACGGTGATCAGTGGAGATTGTTTTTGCTTTTCTCGCCATTTCCTGACTCTAGACAGCACCTGTTAGCGCACACTGTCTTTAACACGCTGCGTCGTGACTTAGCTTTTCAATGGAGGCTGCGTGGAGAAAGTAGTAGCTCTGTTCAATAAAAACCAGTTCATTCAAAAACACAGACCGCGTCATGTCACAGAGAAAGGGTGCGTGACAGCGATACAGGTCATATAGAAACAGAAATTAGGCTAATTATGAGAAGAACATCGATTAAGTTTGTTGTGTAAATGCACAGTTTTTGTCTGCGGTGACAGTTTAACGGCTGTTCACGTGATTCGGACACGAAGTGAGATTTGATGGGAAATAAATGCGTTGTAAAAGATAATGACGACCTCGAGCGGGGAGTGTATGGAGCCATTCATTAATAAACGTCCTTTATGAAAAGGTCATGTTGAAGGACAGACTGTAGTGGGCCAGGACTTTTCACTAAACCAAATGGTGAAAGTTGGGCTGGGTTGTCAGTCCCACTGGTACACCTCTCACTGTCCAAACCAATGAAAGTGAACGAGAGGACAGGGGACATTTTATTCCTGCCGTTTATACGCCGTTACAGCTAATCTGTAGCCCCTATGCACAGGCCCTTTAGGTTCACTCGAACCCAACACTAATGGATCAAACTAATCGTTTTACCGCTGTTTCAATACTTTAAGACGGGGACTGCTCGACTAATGCGCTCCGCATTTGACAGGATAACCAAGACC
Organism: Pseudamia nigra; assembly: GCA_029823295.1. Lineage (NCBI taxonomy): Eukaryota > Metazoa > Chordata > Actinopteri > Kurtiformes > Apogonidae > Pseudamia > Pseudamia nigra. The sequence continues at coordinate 7,720 of JAQQAE010021012.1, read as the reverse complement.
CGTTCGTTAAATAGCACCGATTAAGTCTACTAACTCCTGTTGGAAATTCTAAATGACATTTGTGTGTGTGAACAGCCGGGTTCGGCTTGGTAACACGGTGCTGGGGAACAGATCACGACTCACATGTCTCTAGGGCCGCCCCTCGCTCCATTGCCCAGTTATTTTTTTCTCCTGGAAGAAAACGGAGATATTAGTAGGCATGTTCAAACCTAGCATTCTCCGAAAGCTTAAACAAGCTCTTAACTTCGGTGTTATTCTAATTCTTACGTTAAATAAAACAAATCACGGGTAGGTTATCAGTCGACATAGCTTGAGCGTAGTGAGTTTATAGGGAACTTGGAGCACATAAGGAAACGTAAATGGTAGTTTTTGCGTGGTAATGTTGTAGTTCTACTGTTGTACATGTGTTACAGTCGTTCTGTTGAGAGGAGTGTGATGTCGCACTAACTATAAGTGAGCATTGTGGCAGTAAAAGCAACAGGTCTGTACCCTCCTCACCGTCTCACTCTACAAATGTGTATTAATCCGCCCGTTTCACGTACTGGCTCTATTTTTAATATTCGCCGTAGCGTCTAACATTAGAAATGTAGGAAATGAGGCGTGTCAGTGTCAGACACGGTGCGTTTTCCCGTCTTATTACCGACATGTCAGACAATCACAGGTGTCGGAAAACGCTATTGCAAAGCGGAAAAACATGAGAGTTTGCTTTAACAACATGATCAGTCAGTTTAAGTGGAGCTCCATCAGTGTGGTGTGAATGTGGGGTGACGGTTCCTTCACAACACGCTGCAGTGTCTGCTGGTGGGGGAGGTGCTCTCCATTCAAACTCTGCCTTTCAACACCACCAGGACTCTTTCTGAGCTATTTACATTTCTGGCTGCTAAACAGTGTTATGTACCCACGTCACACACACACACTTAAAAACATGATGTCTTTCACGTCCCATAAACCTCTTGACGTGTATAATTATTGTACTGCTTAGTCACCCACAGGGGTCCTATTCTAATTTCAGAATAGGAAAATAAACTCCCTAGATGAGTGGGGATATGGGCACACAAGGCAGAGTCGCACACACTGAATACCCTGGGTATAACTCTGTGTGTGCAGGCCTTGTCATGTGCTTCCATTTGTTTTGCAAATTCTCTTAAGTCATACATCAGGTGCTTACATGCTAATAAATGTGATCCTTAAATCAAGTAAAAGCATGAGTGTTGCTGCTTGACAGGGCAGTCAGTCTCAACAGGTGCATCGCTGAGCAGACCTGTCTTTTCCAACATGGTAATTAGAAAATAACTTCCAGCGTATGTACATTGGTAGGGGGTGTTAAGACAAGCTGCAGCCATGTTGTAACACAGAAAAGCCCAGAGTAAAGCCCAATATGCCCAGTAAGATTTCCAATGTTTAACTTAGGTTTAGCTGTTTGTGCAAGTGAAACTACTGTGCACTTTTATATACCACAATGCAGCATCTGAGCATTAAATAAAAGGGATGTTGCAAACAATGGAAACACTGTAAACTCACTGCATCAGAATAACTCAAGGCAAGAAAAGACAGGCTCACCAAGCCCTCACTCTGCACCATGTTGTTATGATAAGAGGAACCTGTAATCAGCCTGACAGACTGGTTTTGTTGTGGTTCATTTGGACTTGTAACTGCTTTAGGAAGGAACCGTGGGAAGGTGTTGTGACAAAAACAAAACTGTGCATAAAGAATGGCAACAATGATGATAGTCTTACAGAATATTGTCTAACAGCTCAGGAAGCAGAACCTAGAAATCGTACAGTGTCAAGGATGATTGAAGGAGTCAAAAGCTTTGAAGGAGTTTCATAGTAAATCAATGAGAGTTTAGGGGTAGCTAAAGGGATAAGACAGGTGTAATGAGTTTTAATACTGAATGCTCACTCCTAGTTGGTATCATGACTTAAAACTGAAAAAACTGCTGATTGATTTTAGTTGTTGACATCTGCAGCATGAAGAAAAAACATTTACCAAGTGGTATTTCTTGGTTGAAACTAGGCAAACAATGCTAATGCACAGTTCCAAGTTCCCAAATCAAGCCAGAAAAAGAAAAAGTGGGTACTTTTCATTGAGTTAAGTAAAGAAAGAGTGCCATTGCTTCCACTATGTCCAACCAGTTGTAAGTGGCAATAACAGCGGGGGAAGGGTCGTTGTGAGCAGTGCCTGTGGTGACTGGAATGACTAGTGACTCACACTGTTCTACTGGAACTGAGGACTCCTGCTGTTGCATAATTGGAGTAAATGCTAAATGAGGCAAAAAGGAATTAGTATTGTTCTAAAATGGCTTCCAAAATACAGTAAAAGTAGGAATCATAATGTGCCACGCTGCGCCCTTTCTGCTGTAAACTGAAAAAGAAAAAGTTTTAAAATTCTAACGAAGTTGAACATATCCCTTCACAGTTAAAATCTTCTTGTTCTACGTGATTTTCTATGGATGCTTGGCTGGAATTTTCATCGGGACCATTCAAGCAATGTTGCTTACATTAAGCAACTACAAGCCAACCTATCAGGACAGAGTCGCTCCCCCAGGTAAATACATTCAACCTGTTTACACTTCTACTTCTCTTGTGTTTCTGAGTTTTAATTTGGTATGTGATTTATTATTTTTATTGTTTGAATGCTGTGTTCATGTGTTTTCTTTTCTTTGCTATGTGAACTTCACTTCATAAGTTTGGTTTTGATGAAGTATTACATAAATACAGATGTGATTTTGACAATGACTTTGATTTTCCTCATTGATTGTTTTGTAACTATTGTTATTACAATGCTAAAAGCAGCAGCATTGAGCCAGAGAGGTCAGGACTGAGCTCTGTAACACTACTCAAGGCTGTTTGTTGGCTAAGTCCCTGGTGATATTAAAAGTGACTGTTGGGGTGTGCCTTTAAGCTGCTACTCTATCTGAAGTCTGTCTGACCTTAGATAGGTTCAGCCATTTTGTCCTTCACTCCTCTCAGCCAGTCAATGCCTTCCCCCTCAGGGTACAGGGGAAACTGTTGTAGCTTACAGTTTACAACGCTCATTGTGACTGAAGCCATTCATGTGTGCTATGACTGTGTCAGACTCAACATGTTAACATGTTTTTTCACAGTTGGCTCTGTTTAGCACATACTTTGAAACACAATTGCATTCGTCACAGTTAAGAGGCCCTTAAAAGCTTGTTCTCTTAGAAAAAAAACTCCATAATGTGTAAGCTACACGTTGCTCTGTGAAGAGTGTTTGAAAATTTCCGGTAAACTCCAGAGAAGGCGCAGATTTGTGTTGTATTGTGTGAGCACATGTTTGCACAGCACATGCTCTAGCCTTGGCGGTATTTTTAGAAACCATTGTAAATGACTGGCTTCATATATCAGCCTTCCACTACAGTTGACAATCAAAGATGTGCCCAGCAAAAGCAAAAACTATACAAGTAGTTGAGTCAAAGTGAGTTTCCACTAGTGGCATCATAAAGAAAGCAGGGTAGTTAGATTTTTTTCAGAGCTCAGCCTGCCTCTCACTCTGGGGCTAAAAGTTTCCATTGTGAGAGAGACACACGTGAGACTGGATGGGTGGGGGCAGGGGGATTGGTGAACTTTCACAAGCTCTGCACTCAAATTCAAATGTTAGTTCTCTGCCACTGTTGCACAAATAACTTGAGTGTTGCTTGAGTGATAAATCCATGATGCAGCCATGAAAGGCTTAATAAATACTGTCATATTTCCTCTCATTCATCGTACTCATCTAACTCATGCCACGCCTCACTGAGGCCTCGTGCACAAGGTCTGTGGAAAATTACAGCTATAAAGAGCTGACAGAGACCGTCTGAGGAAATCCCCAAGACCCCACGTTGTGTGCCGTACTAAGACAATAGACCTGAGACTGTTTCTGGGCTGTACAATAAAAGCCTGTGAGATATACATTGTAGCTTTTGACTTTAGTGTCAGTTAAATAAATATGCATTTCTTCGGTTTATTCAATTTTGCAGTCCTGTATTTGTCCCTTTCACTTAACAATTATGTGTCTTTCAGGTCTGTCACACACACCACGGTCAGACAAATCAGAAATAAGTTTCAGTATGACTGATGAGTCTTCATATAAGAAGTACGTCGAATCCATGGACTCTTTCCTCCATTTCTATAATGATGATCTCCAGACTAACAACATGAACTTTGAAGACTGTGGAGGCAAGTATAAGGCAATAATAACAGTACTGTGTCATTCTCTGATTGATCACTGGTATGTGTTTTAATGCTGACTGCCAAGACTGCATTGTCATCATCTTTACAATGAATGCATTGGAAAAGACTGCTTAAAATGCAATCAGTTACAAAAGTCACTCTTTTTAATATGTGTAATTCATTCCTACTTAGCATGTTAATATATAGTTGAGGTCAAAATTATTGACCCACCTATGAAACTATTTTTTTTCCACATTTGGTGTTCCAGATTTAACAGAGCATTCCAAAGCATGCGAGACACAATGAGATATTTTTATTTGCAAACAAAAGCAGTATTCTTTTAGGAAAACAAAAATGACCAGGGTCGATATTTTTAACACCCAGTAGAACTGAGCTTTTTATTCGGGTGTAGCACAAACCACCACGGTTTCACTGAGAAATGATCTGTCCCATATTCACTTCAGAAAGGATTTGAAGCACCACTTGTAAAAGCATTGTACCAAAAACAAAATAATGAGATCTGAGAAGGACTGTTGATGGACACAGATCAGGACAAGGATATACAAAGTGATCAAAGTGTTTCCAAGTATCCAGAACTCGAGTGAGAAGCATGGAAAACATTTTCATAAAATTTTCATAGGAGGCTAATACTGACTTTAACTGTATGGCCAACCTGGTGATGTCAGTCCAATTAGTATGTTTTGTTCAACAGTGCCAAGAGGACATTTTACAAAGCACCTGGCTTTTCAACAGGGATGACAGTAGTAACTCAAAAAATTAAACTCCTTCCTGCTTGGATGTTTTACAGTTAGTTTAACAATCAGTTTTAGATTATTGACTAATAACCATGACTTTGTTGTTTTGTGATCTAGGTGCACTGAGCAGTCAATGTGTGCTTCACCTTTTTTAGGAATCACTTTTTTCCTGTTTCACACTATTGTTAACGTATTTGTTTTTAAAAATCTGGTCAAACTGTTGTCAGTTTGGTAGTTTTCTCCCATATACTAGGAAATATGCAATTGATACCATTTACTAACATTGAAATACAAAAAAATACAATACAATAAACTTGGTCCCTTTTTTGGGAAATTGATAATTTAAAGGACTAACGAGTCTTTTTTCTCAACCTGTAGACAGTCCTCAGCCTTACAAGGAGCGTGGACCATTGGAGAGTACTGACGGAAAGAGGAAAGCTTGCCGCTTCTCCAGGAGTTGGCTGAATGAATGTTCAGGAGAGAAAGATAAAACCTATGGCTTCAAGGATGGAAAGCCTTGCCTTATTGTCAAGCTCAATAGGATTGTGAACTTCAGGCCAAGGGTAAGTTTATGCACATGTACTGTTCTGCTCTCACACTGGTAAAGCCTGGTGACAGGTGTTCAAAAATAAAAGTTATTTAAATGTAATCATTCAAGGTCCTGATGTTGGACAGTATTTTGAGGACACTTTATATGTCATACATGTACACCAGTATCTACACACACTTTAAGTCATATTATTTGCCACTATTCTGTAAATAGATTATTTCAGAAACATGCATGGAGTGTAAAAACTTTATCAAATGTTTCCTCCCAAAAATATGAATGGGTACCTAATAATCCACTCCTATAAAATAAGCTCTGCTCTCATAAAGTGCAAACAATTGTAAAAAATAAACAAAACATATTTTGGAGAATAATGGCTGATTCATGTATATTTGCTCAATTCTGAATTGGTTTGCTTATGAATCCTTGCCCTGAAACGTAACAAAAGTTTTGTTTTTGGTCATGGATGCTACTGAATTCCTCTAAAACTGTCTGTGTTCTAAATATTTGAAACTGTCATGAAAACGTGTTTCACTGTGTTCTGACTAGGCTTCAGACAATGCATGCAAGTTGCACTTGGTGAAACTAGATGTGGCATCAGCCTTGATCTTCTGCAGCTGCAGTGAGACACAACAAAATCATGTTCTCATAATGTTCAACATTTCTCTTTTTAAGGTCCCTGCTGAGAACAAGTCTCTCCCAGATGCTCTGCAGGGCAAAGTGCAGCCCAACCTGATTCCCATTTACTGCAAAAATAAGGCAAGTTTGACATGTAGCAAGTAGACATTAGCGATGCACCAATAATGAAACACTGATGTCAGTGTTTAGAATCTAAACTCTACAGACTGTGACATCAGTAGTTTTTGCTATCTTTTGGGTAACATGTCTAGACAAAAGGCCAGAGGTGGTGAAGTGTGAGGGTTGATGTGATGCGAACTCAATGGTAACTATTGACATGGAAAATCTGCACAAACATTTGTGCACCAAAATCACTTAATGACATTGCTAGTTTAACTTTCTAACCAAAACTAGTCAAGCTGTCTGTCTGTCAGGAAAAAACTGTTGTTTTGTTGCTCTCCGTTCTCCTTTGTTTTATTCAACTGCTTAGTAAGATACCAAACTCAACTTAGTACTAGTGACATAACAGAAGGGAATGAGTACAGCTGCACTCAGACTCTGTGTTCGAGTGGTTTCTGTCATCAGCAGGCCTTTTATTCAACAACAGAAACAGATCTGCTTTGTTTGACTTGCAAAGTTCAAATTTGTGTGTTGTAAGACATTTCTGCTGAAAAGGCTCCTGAAGTCAGATTTGTAGCTCATTCATAAAGTTAGACAAACTTCACCAATTGAGACTCCAAATTCAAGATGCACTATTCAACCTCTGTCTATGGACACACTGCTCCAAAGCTGGACAATAAAATTATCATGAGAATTTTTAGAACACAATAATAGAATTAACAAACACAGTTTTTAGACTTTCTTCAGTTACAATGTCATTTAAATTGCTTCTAAAATATCTCAGTGTTTTATTTAATTTTACTCAGTAACAAGTACTTTATCATTAGAATAGTCATCATTAAATGTTCAGACCGTAGTTCTGCTCCTAATTAACAACTTGAAAGCCATAAATTACATCTGGTTTCTCCTACACTCACTCAGGATCAGAAATCAGACTTTAAACTGGGAACAATGACTTGACATTGATCTTGGTAATATCCAGGACTGATAATATTTTTGGTCACAAAAACATAACATGTTTTTTTTTATAGGTGACAGCAGCTAAATTCTGAGGTCAATGAAAACATTGTCCACTGTTGTCAGTGAATGTCACTTGTCAGTTTTAAGAGGCATACAGACGTGGACAAAATTGTTGGTACCCCGTAGTTAATGACAGAAAAACCCACAATGGTCACAGAAATAACTGGAATCTGACAAAAATAATAATAAATAAAAGTTTAATGAAAATTAACCAATTAAAATCAGACATTGCTTTTGAATTGCAGTTCAACAGAATTATTTTAAAAAACAAACTCACGAAACAGGCCTGGACAAAAATGATGGTACCTTTAATTTTATATTTTGTTGCACAACCTTTTGAGTCAATCACTGCAATCAAACGATTTCTGTAACTTTCAGTGAGACTTCTGCACCGCTCAGTGTGTATTTTGTCCCACTCCTCATGAGCAAACTGCTCCAGTTGTCTCAGGTTTGAAGGCTGCCTTCTCCAGACGACATGTTTCAGCTCC
>JAQQAE010021011.1:0-10556 GCA_029823295.1 Pseudamia nigra | reverse complement strand
TGTGTTAAGAGCCGGCAGCTCCGGTCTCTGGAGTTGTTTACAGTTATGGACGTGTGCAGTGTCCACGTACACACTACGAAGTCATAAGCAGAGGTAAGAATACATTCTAAATCATTTTTAGAACTAATTTCACTCATTCCGTTTCAGATAATTAACATTATAACTTCCTTTTCAAATAATAATAATGAGTAAATGTGCAGGTAGGTTTGTGTAATACATACTTTATATGGGAGTTTGTCGTGGGTCCAGAACGGATTAATTGGTTTTACATGTACTGTATTCCTATGGAAAAAGTCACTTCAGATAATGAATGATTCGGATACAGAACGTGACGCCGGAACGGATTAAAGTTGTTATCCGAGGCACCACTATATTACCATTAATTAACTGCTTATTACAACATGCATTTACGCTTTACTGGCTCTTTATTAGGGTTAATAAGAATTAATGGGGAGTAATTTCTTCCCTATTCTAAAGTGTTACTGACATTTCTGTTACAGGTGAATGAAGTTCTAACTGCAGTTTGCAAATAATGATAATATGATGATTATGTACTGATTGAAAAGAGTGTATACTTTGTATCACAGTGATTTGTGTTGTGTTAAATATTCAAATGTAATGCTGTAAATGCTAAATATCATTATGTGAGGCTGCGAAAGCCTTACCATTGAGTTAATGATTTAAAACTTAGTAAAAAGGGTTGGGACTAGATTTGTGTTTCAATTCATCCTACACCCTTTTCGAACTTAAAAGAGTCTGATTTCTGCCAATGTTTTGTTCTTTCCTTTTGTTTTAAATGCTGGTTTGAATAAAATAAATAAATAAAATAAATAAATAAATAATCATCAATGGCTGGGCTGCACCATACACATGACTCATTAATCGTTTTTATGTGTGAGTGATACAGTCAATACTGTGGATTTGAAATATCTTTTTTATTCATATCTTTCAAATTTTACATCAAAAGTTGTGAACGTATATGTTTTTCTTTTCATTGTAATTGATCTGCTCTGCCTGAACTGCTCTATACGCACTTGAATTGCCCAAAGGGGATGATTTGAATTGAACTGAAATGGGATGAAACAAGGTGAAAAGAGCATAAAACAAACTACTAACACAGAATACAAAATGAGGCAAAAACACAAAAGGGAAATCAATGCAAACGATGTGACAAAACAACATGAAACCACATAAAAGACTAAAATGTAGCAAAAAAATACAAAAAGGCCAAAGCAACACAGAAGACAAAAGACAAAAATGACGTAAAAGACAAAAACAATGCAAAAGACACAAAATGGAAATGATATAAAAGACATAACAAGAGGGAGACAGACAAAAAAACTACATTAAAGATAACATAAAGGGCAAAATCACTGTAACATGGAACAAAACAGAAATGTAAAAGAAGCCACAGGACAAAAATCCATCTGTAGTCTCTGATTTTATAATTTCTTGCTTATTTTGAGATTAAGCTGTGCTTGTATTCAGCATGACGAAAGCAGTGAAACACTGTGATTTTGCTGTAAAACATGAGCAAATGCACCTCTAAACGCAAAAGACTATGCAGAAAATGAATATCACCATAAACAGAATCATCACTATGTACGAGTACGTATATCATTAGCAGCCATATTTCTAACAGAAGACTGATGCATGATGGCACTGTTCAGGATTTTAATCACAGTTCATGCAGATGTACGTTCTTGCGGGATGACAAATCAGATCTTTTGCTCATGAATACAGTCACCTAATGTATCCAGTAAGTGGCCTACAGCATGGGGAGTGAGCGCTGTGCTCCAGGCAGCAGCTGAAGACTGATGAGGTGATTACAGTGTGAGGGAGCAGGGGTGACGTCCGCGGGGAGTGCAGGTGACTCAAGGACTTTTTGTTCTGAGAGGGAACCATAAGGGCTAAGCGATGAACGATGTATGCTTTTAACTCTACATTCTGAACAAAGAAATGAGTTCCGCGGTCTGACTATTGAGGACTAAAAGCTCTCAGACTGTGCAAACCTTTTATATCATTGACCCTGAGGATAGTAAAACAATCTGACAAAATCTTCTTAAGGTCATCCCATTTAGGACTTTGATTTAATTACATTTATCACAAGATATAGGATCACATCCCTGAGAACGAAGGTTATACTGAATCATTTATCAATTACATAGCAGGTCTAATATGTAAAGCTGGGTGATATGGCCGAAAATGTTTTCACGATACAATAAAATTCATATCAATTAATGCTGAAGTGAAAGTTTCAAGTTTGACAGCTGAGTTTTGGCCCTAAGTGAAAAGTGATAAACATACTGGTTATTTGTGGTTTTAATGTTTTAGAAAATGATGCAACAAGGCAGAAACACAGTAAAAGATGCAAAAAAATGTAAAATGGCATGAAAGATGCTAAAAGATGAAAACAACTTAACAGATGGACTAAATCGACTGAGTAAAACAGATTTGATCTGAACATAAGTGTGATGGAAACCAATTTCTTTGCTGATTAACTATAACTTTCACTTGTGTATTGAGAACTTTCTTTTTCATCTTTAATTTTTTTAGACATAGACACAGAGTAAGCCCCCCGTTCAATTGTTCTGTTGTCATGTTCAAAATGTAAATGACATAAACGAGACAGACAGGTGAAACAAATAAAAAATCAATGTAAACAACTTACAAGATGTTTAAGATGCAAAATCATGACATCTGACAGCAAAATGACAAAAAAGGCCCCTTAAACCAGCATAAATGACTAAAAAGTTCAAAAGATGCAGAAAGTGATGAATGGCGTAAAAGATGCAACAAGATGAACAATAAAACTCAGAAATGGCAGTGAAGACAAAAAGATGAAAAGCATATTCATGAAAAGATGCAAAATACACGCAATACACCTAACACACGCCTAAAGACCAAATATAACTGAAAAGAGTCTAAAGATGTAAAAATGACACAAAAAGATAAAACCAACATAAATGCACAGAAAAATCCAAAATGTCAAAGAAGGTGCAAAAGAACATTTTTCTCGAGTCAGGATTTTAATTTTTGTTTGGCAGAAATATTTTGATTTTGCCAGCATTCACATGAAATATGATGTTAAAGTTACAAAAGGACAAAAACGACACAAAATATGTAAAAAATACAGAAAATGCAACAAGGTGAAAATGCCATAAGAGGCACAAATGTGATGCGCAAATGTCAGTTTATTAGCAAATGAAGACAAAAAGGATTAAAAAGACACAAAAAGAGGTGAAAGATGAAAAAATGCAACCTTTTCTTCAGTGTCAAATAATGTTAAAGATGCTACGGGATTAAAAAAGACAAAAAAGACACAAAAACATAGAAATATTTTCATTCTTGTTCACGGGGTTTATTTGCTGACTTTTGCTGACTTTCAGACAAAATATGAAGTAAAAGGTTGAAAAAGCAAAAAACACAATGTTAAAAATGTAAAAGGATGACACAGAGGATGTGAAAGACATAAAAAAGATGAAAACGCCATAACTTTTTTCAGTTCATTATCAAAGTAAATCAAATGAACACAATCTGAGTTTTTGGCTTCATGGAGAAATATGCACCATCATCATCAAATACTGCAGCATAAAACATACAGTATATATCACAGTTGCAATAAGTATAATGTTATGGCCCAGCTCTAGTGACTCAAATCAGTTTTAATTGCTCAAACATAATCTTAATATGACTCCTACCTGTTTGGTCAAAGGAACCTTAAAAGGCAAGGTGGAGAAGATCATAGTGTGACAGGCACCGTCTGTAGCTCTACAGCTGCAGGCAAAAAATAAGCACAAAAACCAAGGCCAGGTGAGAAGAAGTGAATATGAAAGTGCTGAAAATCCTCGTCCTGCTGGATAAAACGTGAGACTTGTCCTTTTCTCTCCAATTCACTCCAAAACACCAGAAGGATGTAAAACAAAGTGTCCTTGGTCAGGTATCAAGCGCCTTCAGAAGAAAGAGGAAAGAGGAACGCTGTCTTGTCCATGTGAACTCGACCACTGACAGCCAAGAAATCAAGGTATGTGGAAGACACGGCGCAGAAAAAAGAAAGACAAGAGGGAGTTAATCGAAAGCAGAGCGGGGGGGGGGGGTCTTTTAATCCCTTTCTTTTCTCCGCCCCTTTTTCTCGTAGTAAAACACAGAAACCAGAGGATACAACTTGAAGCTGGATTTATAAGTCTCCCCTCTGTGAAGCGTCGCAGAGGGAAAAAGTGTGTGGTGTTTAAAGGAAAATGTTTAAGTTTGCAGAGTTCTTCCTGAAATGAGCACATTGTCTGACTTGAGGATTCCAGGAATTCCAGGTCATTAATCGGAGCAATCTGAATTCCTGCCAGCCGTGAGGCAGGGAAGGGAATAACACTGGGAACGGAGGAGGAGGAAGAGGAGGAGGAGGAGGAGGAGGAGAAGGAGGGAGGTGTTTGATTTCAGCTTTGTTCAAAAGGACGTGATTAGAACAAACTCCAGATGCCGTTCATTGGATTTCAGCAATAATCTGATGTTCATTTGAATGAGAGCCGATGCAGCCAAAAAAAGCTGAAGAAACCAGATGATTTTTTGTGGCTTTCATTTACGTGTAAAGGATGCAACGAGGCAAAAACAAAATAAAATGTGTAAAAGGTGCAAAGAGAAGAAAATGACATAAAAGACATAAAAGATGGAGAAAGACACAAGATACAAACGGACCAAATATAATGTGTAATATGGAAACAGCCTAAGATAAAAATTCCACAGAAGACATAAATAATGTAAAAGGCAAAAATAATATAATAAATGATGCAAAAAGAAAAAAAATACTTTCAGGGCACACAACTGATGATGCGTCGTGCTGGTGGCACCACATGATCACCAGTGCCAAATTTTACTCCTGCCATGGACATGTAGGGACCATAACATCTAGTCCTATATAGAAGTCTAGGATGCAGATGATGTAACAAAAAATGAAAATATGACATAAAAATGCAAACAGATGAAAAAGATATAAAATATGTACAAACAAAACTGACAACTGACAAAATATTATGTGAAATATGTTAAAAGGAGAAAACAGCCAAAAGATGAAAGATGTAAAATATTCAAAAAGAGGAAAATGACATAAAAGATGTAAAAAAAAAGATGAAAATGACGTAAAGACAAAATCATTGTAATAGAAATAAAATGGTCAAGATGACATCAAAAAACAAAAATAGAGAAATTACACATAAGATGCAAAAATATTAAAAAGCACATTAACATAAAATACAAAAATTACTTAAAAGACAAAAAATGTAAAAGATAGAAATGACATAAAAGGCACAAAAAGACAAAAATACCAAGCCTAACTCTTACGACATAAAAGATTAAAATGACATAATGACAAATGAGAAAACACGGAAAAAGACGCAAAAATGGTGAAAGTGATATAATAAACAGAAAAGACGAAAACGATGTAATAAATGCAAAAAGACAAAAAAGTAATAAAAGATAAACAATATAAAAATTAAAATATACAGTACAAAAGTGACATAAAAGATACAAAAAACAAAACACATAAAAAGATTAAATTTACATAAAAAACGTAAAGACATGAAAACAATATAAAAAGATGTAAGAAAATGAAAAGGTTGCATGAAATTAAATATGAAAGATGCAAAAGACAAAAACAATATAAAAAATGCAAAAAGACATGAAATAATGACATAACTGACAAAAAAAGACAAAAATGCGAGAAGACAGAAATGATATAAAAGAAGCAAAAAAAAAGGAAATATCAAAAAGATGCAAAAAGTCAAAAATGTTAAAAAAAAAGATGCACAAAGATGAAGATAACATGAAATAAAATAGTAACAAATGGTGTAAAAATGTTGAAAATGGCATAAAAGATGCAAAAATACTTGTCTCTGATAACATTTCTTTGCTTTGGTTCATTTCATTTATTAAATAAATAGTAAACAAATCCAACCATGTAAATGGGAAAAAAGAAGCAAAAAGATGTAAAAATGCAACAAGACACGAATGACATTAAAGACACCACAAGATGGAAAAATGAGAAAACTACAAAGAAGACATCAGAAAACTATGTGATTTAGATAAAATCAAACAAAATCAAATGAACACAATATGAGTTTAAACACTAAAGAGACAATTAAATATCACAATCGACAATAAATATATCACAAACAATAATTACTGATTTGCAGGTGGAAGTTGAACACTTTTACCTTTTCTTCAGATTCAAAGCACCAGACTAGATTTCACTTTTATACCTTTATGCTGTTATGTAACCCCCTCCCCTTTAAACGGCTGCCTCTCTGTACATTTGTATAAATAGAGTCTCTCAAACAAGTGTGAATTGTTGAATTATTTATGTCCTGCTGATCAATATTAGACCTGATACTTTGTTCCAAGTTCTTCTGCATTAGAGCTACGCTATTAATCATGCTGTAGTCGTTATAGCAGTATCAGCTTGAGTAATTTTTGCAAAAGGGAATATATTGGTGCAATTTAAAGGTAAATAAGTAATAAAAAATCCACAAAATGAACAGAAATGAACAAAATAATCAATTAAAATTGACCAAACTGAGCAAAAAGGAAGAATGTTATCTCCATCAAGAACACCATAATTAACAAAATCACCACCATAAGCAGGAAAATTAACTAAATAGTTGACAAAATTGACAAGGACAACAAAACAATTGAAAAAATGAACAAAGCTGAACAGAAACTAACAATATTATCCACAAATAATCAACAGAAATGACAAAAATGATCAAGAAAATATCAAATTAACACAAATTGAAAAAATATCATATTATAAGAAGATATTTTCTCCAAAATGAGTAGAATGACAACATAGATCAAAAAATCAACAAAATATTGCGCAAAATTTAACTAATTAATGAGGGAGATTTACTAAATTGAACAATAAAGTAATAATATTATCACCAACATGAACAAAATAAACTAACACAAAATTAACAAAATGACCAAAATGATCCTGAAAATAGGCAAAATATTCCACAAAATTTACAAAACTGAAGACAATAATCAAACAAGTTAATAAAAAGAAATATTACCCCCAAAATGATCAAAATTACCACAAAGGTGACAAAATTGAACAATAGAATGGAGAAAATTAACAAAAAATGGGGGAAAAAATGAACCTAAAATGCCATAATTACTACAGTCATGTCATAAAGTATTAGGTAAGTGAATGAAAATAAAGAGTATAATGGGGTAGGAGGGGTGCACAGAGGGAAAGCATCCCCCTTAACTCTTGAAATATAGACCTATGATAATCCCAATCTGACCTTTCCACAGTCATGCAGCAGGTTTAACAATCCCATTTGGGACAGTTTTTGACAATTCTGGCAAATTTCACATTTGATGGTCAAACTTTTTTATGTTATTTTAATACTAGTGGGCTGAAATTTTCCACATATTAATTTTTTTGACCAAAATTTAAAATTTCACCTCTCATTACACCCTTTTGATAACTCTGTACCACATTTTACATACACTTGTACATTTAAGGACCAAATTTGACACATCGACTTCCGTTCAAATTTCATTTTTTGGATCAGTTTAATTTACGCATCATATAATGTGTTACCTATAAAAATCATCTCAATCTGAGCTTCTGGGTTGAATATTGAATCATCTGACATTTTACATGAATTTCCATGGAAACCACCACAGGCCACCAGGACTCTACTATATGGAAGTTTTAGTGTTAGTCTCCTGCTCCAGTCCTGGTTACTGCATGACAATAACATCCATTCAAAAAATACTTATATACAAGGCTCTAATAACTTCAACCCAAATAATCCAATTTGCACTTCATTTTTGGAAAATATTTAATATTTTGGATTTTTCTTGTTAAAATAGGGGGCACTTTTACAACAAAAAAAAGCCTTAAAAGTGTAAAAATAAATAAATACATTTAAATTAAAGCATCGATACATTTTTATAGTACATAAAAGACTTCAACCTTTCAAAGTGGATAAAAATATTAATTTATTATTTTAAATACTTCTTTTCAGGGCAAGAAACTGTTTTGGACACGAATTGTACTAGTGTCTTATTTTTACCTCTGCCAAGGAGGTTATGGTTTTGTGTTGGTTTGTCTGTTTGTTTGTTTGCTAGCAGCATTACGAAAAAACTTCAAGATGGAATTTTATTAAATTTTCACCAGAGGTAGTCCTTGGGCCCAGGATGAACCCATTAGCTACTGGAGGTGATCTGGATCAGGATGTGCATTTTGCATGAATTTTTTACATTCTTTAGCATTGTGAGCTATGGCCAATTTTCACATTTCTGCTAATATGATGAAAAATGTTGTACTGATCACCTCCAGTAGCTAAGGGCTTCATCCTTGGCCCAAGGGCTACCTCTGCTGAAAATTCCATCAAAACCCATCCAGTAGTTTCCTGCTGACAGTCAAACAGACAAACTAATATGAATACATAACCTCCTTGGCTGGTCAAAAAATAGAGTTTGGGTGAACATCAGCCTTGATGGAGGTTTTTCAATGGTGTCCGAGGTTTAACTAAGCCTTCTGACATGGACTGTGTAACTTTCCTCTTTTTTTTCTAGAGCCATCCAGACCTCCTCAGTCATCATTAGTCTAAAGGGGTGGGGCATGTGGGGAGTACGCGTAAAATAGGGGGGAAAAACTTTACACACTTGTGGTTATTCAATGAAAACAATAAATTAAGTAGAGATACGGATAATTCCACGTCATAGAATTTGATACATTGAACACGGAAACATAACGAGTCTTTTGGAGCACGTACATAAATTGTGTCCAGTGCTCGAGCTGGGAATAGGAAGAGACCAGCGGCTGTATCGGGCTCAAACGCAGGCGAAGTGGAAGACTGATCCGCGGGCAATAATGTAACGGGACCGGGGTTACTTTATGTCACCGGGGCAGCAACGGCGCCAAAAAGCCCACAGCAAAGGTCACGCGACGTTTAAACAGACTTTAAGCGTCGCGTGCGAGCCACTTTCAAGGACACTGCAGCTTAAACAGGCGCGAGCGGCTTTAATACACTAGCCCAACACAGGAAGGAGAAGTCAGGGAAAGAGCACAAGTGCGATTACCTTCTTGTTGTTTTTGCCGGTGTATCCGTTGTAGGGGTTGATTCCTGTCCTTGGCGGCACAGAGAGCAGCATTTTTTTCCGCGCAGTGTCCGGAGGAGCGGGGGAGCCGAGGCAGTCAGCTGACGTCAGCCACGGAGACTGAGCCAGGAACAGGGAACAGCAGCAGCAGCGCGGTGGAGCCTGGAGTCGCTCTGGAGTCACTACACCGCTCTGTGAGGCTACTGCTGCTGCTGCTGCTGCCTGCACACACACACCTCTGCTTTTGTGTTTAGCGTCGATATCTACATTTATCTCTGAGGTTATTAAGAGCAGAGACCAGGCAGCTCCACCTCTGAGCCCAGGGAACTCATACAAAGGTCTATAGCAAGGGCGTAGATTTTGTTTGAACTTTGGGGGAACAAGATAATTAATAAAATGGCTAAAAGTGAACAAAATAATCCATGAAATTAGTAGACAAAAATGAACAAAATATTAAGACAGTGAGGAAAAATGTACAAGATATTGAGAAAATGAGGACATATGAACAAAATAATAAATTTGTAAAAATGAACAACATAAATAATGAAATGAGTAAAAAATTAACACAATCAAATGAGTAAAAAAGAACTAAATAATTAAGAAAATGAGTAAAAATGAACAAAAATAGTCATGAAAATGCGTAAAATTGATCAAGAAAATGATAAAAAAAAATAATAAACCAAGTGAGCAAAAATATGCAGCAAAAGTTGTATTCTACACTGCTGACCTGAAACAGTAGAAATCAACAAAATGAGCCAATAATTAACAAAAACAATTCAGGAGCTAATAATGATGAATGTAAAAATGGCCTGAAAATGTTCAAAATTGTTCGTGCAATAAGTAAATCTTGAGTACATCATTTTGTTTTTTCTTGGTCTTTCACAATACGCAATGATGAATAAGTATTTTTTGCTTTTGCCTAGTTCACATCTTCATTTAAAATTAATGTCATGCCATGTCATTGTTATTACTTGTAGATAAATAATGTTTAAAAAATACAAAATGTTATGCTATAATTACTGTATATTTATTCACTACTTTTTACACTTTTATTAGTACTTCTACTTCTACTTTACATTTTTATGGCCTGAAACAAGGCAGTGTTTACAAAAGTAACCCAAAATACACAAAAATGAAAATTAAAAAAAATAAAACTACAACAGGTGCAACAATGTTAAACTAGTACTGTTCTTGATCAAATTTGACTTTTATTTGTTAAATGTGTTTTAGAATCATCAGTGTGACTCAAGGAAAATAGTGGTTTTAGGGGAACTGTACATGCCATGGTTTTAAAATTGATTATTAATAAAATTTAATTAGATCTGTGGTTCAAATTTTGATACAAATACAGTGGTGCCCCTGATAACAAACGCTTCTGACAACAAAAAATTCAGATACCAAAGAAAAAATCTGCATCGGACAACAAATTTTGACCCGGACAACAAAAGTCACTT
>JAQQAE010021010.1:0-10557 GCA_029823295.1 Pseudamia nigra | reverse complement strand
CGGCCTTGAATTGTGAAGCGCCTAGAGATAATCGGCAATTATGATTGGCGCTATACAAATAATGATTGATTGATTGAGAGGAGCCAGAGAGGTGGCTTGGGCATCTGGTCCAGATGCCTCCTGGACACTTCTCTGGGGAGGTGTTCAGGGCACATCCCACTGGGAGGAGGTGGGATATTGCAAGCTGCTGCCCCTACGACCCAACCCCACCGAGAAGCGGTAGATGATGGATGGATGGACTTTCTGGTCAGTTTCTTGCTTCTATTGCTCATTTTTATTAATTTAATGGATAATTTTGTTCCTTTTTGCTTATTTTGTTCATTTTTAGTTATATTAATTTTACAGTTCACTTGACTTCTTTGTTCATATTGTTAATTTTCTTAATTATTTACTTTTTTTGCTCAGTCTGTTACTTTTCTTCTGTTACTTTTGTGGTTATTTTTGTACATCTTTGCTCACTTTGCTGCTTTGTTTATTCATTTTGATAATTTGCTTGATTATTTTGCTCAGTTTTTTTAAAAACATAATAGGTTATTTTGTTTGTTTGTCTTGTTTTATATTTCAACCTTTTTTATTCCTAACCTTTGAGGTGGATGAAAATGTAACTGAGTAGAAGTACATTATTTTCATCTCAAATGTAATTAACAGTAAAAATTGTTACACAAAACAACTACTATGGAGTGCATTTTTGGGAGAAAATCTACTGAAGTACATGTAAAGGACTAAATGTACTTGAGTACTACCCACCTCTGCAGCTAATCACATAATGTTATTACTGTGAAAGCCCTAGCTGTGGTATGATGTTTGATCCAGTACGTAATGGAGGTTGGATTTATCAACCTCGGCTTGGACACACAGCTGTTGTACTGTAGTAACCGTTTGGTGAAAGCGTCACCTACAAACCTCACCTCATCCTGATGTTCCCACTACTGGAGATATTTTTTGTTAACTTTAAAGGTACTGTCTCTTTAAAAGTTGTGATGTGTGCTTTGCTTCATAGCACCTGCACATTTAATACTTTCTCAAGTGTTCCCTTTGATATAGTGGTTTGTGCAAGTTTAAATGATAATGTTGGGTACTTGGTTTAATATTTGAATATTTAATATATACTTGGGTGCGATATTACACTTTAGCTGGGTCATCCAAGTTTCTCCATCAGCATACTGGTACCTCATCATCATCAGTACATATTACCTGCAGAATTCCACAGGGTACAATTTTAGGTCCTGTCTTATTTTTAGAGGTAGATTACATAAAGAAGGCACTGGAGCACACAGATAGCTAAAATTTGCTTAAGCAATGCAGGGACTACAGCTTCAACGTGACTGCTTCTTCATCAAAGTCATGTAATGTAATAGCCTTTAAACAGGCACTAGGCTTAAATGGCCTCCTGAGGCTATAATATAGTCCTTAGTCTTGACAAGATGGAGAGGCTAAAGCACTCCTGTTTCCTACAGCTGAATATTATTGTGCTGTATATTGAAAATGAAACTGTTCTTATCTCCTCCTTCTAGTCCTGTCTCAGCCTCTTTTGAAGCACTCACAAAGAATGTCACTGCTGCAGTCATGAATGAATTTTTCTTGGCTGGCAACATCTAATTATCAGGACAGATTTTAGGATTTTACAAATGTTTTGGCCATGAATTGTGCACCATTGCCACAGTGGCCTTCCATTTTATTTGTTATTTGCTTAAGGCAAAATACACCACAAAGGAACATCTCACGTCAATCTGAAAACCGCTTCCAAGATTAACAGTTGAAGCTGTTAAAAACCATTTGATGAACTTTTGACAAAACACAATAGCGGACTATTTTTGTGATTTTAAGTGTCTGAGTCATGAATTATTGGGAATATTTTTAACACAGTTTCTTACTCTTCTCTTATTGATCCAGCCAGATAATCAGGGTCACCACTATCAAAAGGAGATGAACCCCCTCCTGTCCTCAAACCCCAGGTAAATGATCATGTGTTCACAAATGTATTTACCTATGTATTTACAATTGGTGGCATGGTGGTATAGTGGTTAGCATGCACACCTCGCAGGGGGAAGGTTCTGTGTTTAAATCCCAGGCCAACACAGAGCCTTTTCTGTGTATAGTTAGAATCTACTTGCAAAAGAACACGCTTGACATACTAGTAAAAAAAGTCAAATTTGATGCATTTCAATCATGTTTGTTTATCGCTAGCATAAATGCTAACTGTTAGCCTTCATCAGAAAACTAATTGCAATAAAGTAAAACACCCAGACCTTGGGTTTGTTCTGCCACCAAGTCGCAGAAAGGACTTTATGGCTCCAAGTCATTCAGACAGAAGACGGTGATAAGCTAGACGGCGTATCTCCATGCACCTGAGCTACATGTGTGGGAAATATTTCATATCAGTTAAAACTTAAAAACTCAATATATAATAAACGGTTATATAAACAGTTATACAACTGTGTGTGCCTCCCATAGACTGTATATATTATGGACAAAGTGACCGTGACGTCACCCATTAGTTTGTGAAGGGCCGTTTTGATGCCAGTCGACTTGTCACTTCCTGGACGGCATCTTGGAGCCAAAAACAGGATGTAACCATATTTGGATGAAGGGCAGCAGGGCTTACGAAGTGGGGGCTCATGGGAGAGCTAACATTAGCCGCTATCTTACTGATGCAGCAAAACTTCACCACACAGTGTCAAACAAGTCATATCACAGTGTTGTTAGTGTAAACCCACAGCTGCAGTCGAGTGTATCTCATGTATAACTATGAACATATTGAATAAATAGAAGACACATAGCTTTGAATCAGTCTGACTTCGCTATAGCGAGCTGCTACTACAGCGACATGTCAATCAAACCCCAGCATGGCAGTCATTTGACGGATTATTTGCCGTAATATCTTAATAACAAAGCAAAAAATTAAAGATGGACCATCATATTACTTCTTAGAGGGTCCAAATAAAATGTTTGAGACCATGATGACCCATGAAAAAAATTCATTTGCTTAGTATTTTCAGATAGAAATCCAATGTATCTCTATGGGAAAAAGCTTTTTGGAGCTGGATGATCGATTCCCTAGCGGCCAAGCGGTGGGATTACAACGTAAAGTTACTTCCGCATTGGCCTCACTGAACAGCCCCGGTCGTTGCCCCTTGATGCCTCCTGACAATTATATTTTTTCATTATGTTTGATGTGTAAATTCCAGTAACACAATGGTTTATGGATGTTGTGAGACTTGGTGTAATGTATTAATTACACTGACCGGACAAATGGCTAATAGCTAATGGCTAATAGCAGCTAGCCATGGGTTTTTCTAACTACTATCCAATATTAACTAGCATTCTGACTGTGGAGCAGGACTTAAGGTAACGTATTTCACTTAATTTGTTTACATGGAGACTCAGTGAGATGGAAATATAGTTTGTCTGTTTATGACACCTCTGACCACTCGATCGGGTCACTGCTCCAACAAGACGCCAGGAGTCTGAACGGACATGATTTAAGTTTGATCAGATTTAACTTTTTGTGATCTCTAGCACGTTCTAATGAAGGCAGAGTCAATAAATAGGAAGTAGACATGCTGTTTTAGGACAACTTGAAAGCTCATTTCATTCTGTTGGTTTTCTTCTAGGTTTGATTTTTACCACAATTTACTGTATATTGAAGTCAATGAGAACTGGCATTTGTTTTCTCCCTAAAGAGGGCTTTTACCACAGCTACAACGAGACGCCGGTCTGATCTGTGACATCACGTTGCAGCCATTGTGTTACAGAAGAGCAATACCATATATTTTTTTGTGTTCTGCATTAAAACCAGATTATAAGTACATGTTTCTGAAAACCTGTTTTCCTTATTTGAATTTTACATTGTTAATCAGGTTTTCTCCAATAAAAGTAATAAAGAAAATAGAGACGAAAACTGTATGCAATGCATTATCTAAATTTATGTGGCCTGTATTTGATTTGTACATGAAACCCACTCTGAAATCCCTAATCAGAGCCTAACCAGTGACTGCAGAATCAAGGCTAAATGTCAACTGTCAGATAAATATGCAGAAATGGACTAATCTCTTTCAAAGATAAGTGCAAATAAATTGAGTGTCAGGCATATAGCTTTCTTTTTCCTTAACTGTTGATGTCATTTTCACAAGTACAAATTATTTTTCACATATTATCAAGCTTGTCAGATCCATTGCAGGTATTTTTGTAACACTTTTTCCCCTCAAATAATAACTACAAGAGTTTGAGTTTTGGGTTCAAATTTAAGTAGAAGGTACACTTACCACTTAGTCTTTCAGCCACTATGCAAAATGAAATCCATCAGAGATAAGGCAAAGGGCAATTTCTTTACTGTGTAAGACTCGTGTAGCCTCCAGGCACGTTCCACCTTGTATTACCTACCCACAGGTCAAAACACAAATCGAGGTTCAAATTCTGAACACAACAACAAGCACATTGATGAATGGAGCCATTTTAGTGAAGGAGAATGAAATAAATATAGAATTAACTTTTATGTTATTCAGCAAAGGCGTTTTAATGCCAGCTCGAGTTTGTGAACACCACCTAAAAAGAATGAATAAATAAACTTAAAGAAGGCTCAGAAATAACTATAGTGAAATACTGAAAATAGCCTCTGTCATGTGTTTGATACTACAGATTGTTGTTTTGTGGGAGAAAAACATAAGGGGAATTCTATAATTAAGGCACGGCAAAATGAAATGATGCACTTTACAGCCCTCGCTGACATTTAAGTCAGAAATGTTTACTGTATTACAGTACTACTGTATGTTTCTGAAAGCGAAAATTATTCAGAGATGAGGCTTGAATCAAATATCTGTTTGAGGGAGCTTTAATATGTTGAGTTAGGGGAAAAAATTGAACTCTGTTGAAATACTGTCAATGCTATTAATAATACAACATCCCAGATACTGGATCCATTTTACCCAAACCCATTTCACTGACTCAAGGTTTTTGGTCAGTACTACAACCACGGCAGCTTTTCAACCAATCTAGTTCTTCTCAGATGTTTCGGAGACCCCTGTCTGGCTTCACTCTGCTCTAAGGCAGAGCCTCGTCTCTGCACATTGCCATGTTTTTGTGCATCTACACAACCATACAGCATGTTACAAAAAAAGACAAAGAGCTTGCATCATAATTCTCAAATTATGCAGCCACCTCCTCTCTAACACCTTTGATTTACTGATGAAACACAAGGTCTCGTGTATTTTTTGTTGTTACTGGGTAAAACAAATTTTTGTTATTTAAGGTTATATCTTTTCAAATGTCAAAAATATGCTCTCCAATTTTCAGCGCTGACATGTTTTAGGCCTTTTAGTAGCTTCATTTCAGTTCTGTCCACTGAAATGAATATTGCTAATGACAGACACCTCAAATACGTCTCTCTTTGGCTCGTCTCACGCAGCACTACAGTATTTGCAGCTGTACTACTGAAATTAGAGTTTGAAGCAAGGCTTGATTTACATATTGAAGAGCAGCTGCACAGGATTTGTCGTTGTTTTCTTTGCTTTTCTTTTAGGCAGTGCATTCTTAGACACACTAACAGTAAATTCTATCGTAGCTTTTTTAGGTTCCTGGCACCACTGCAAGGCTTCCTCAGTGTAGAGAGCCACAGCTTTCTTTACAGCTAAATTGCTCCTTTTGGTGTGACAGGGCTTTTCTAGCCTTTCTTAACATGCTTCTCTGCATTTGATACTTGTTTCTGCCTTTGGCGAGCATAACAAATGTTAAACATCAAATCAGTCTGCTATTGAACCCATGAATGGCAATTCACTTGTTTTACAACAAAGGCTACTGCAAATTCAAGTATAGTTCCCAGGATGTAAGATGTTTCAAATTCCTTGATTCAGTTTTATTGAGAGGTTTTTGGAAAGATTATCACCTCACATATGTGTTAAAACAATAATCACATACCCAGACGTGAGGATTGTTTCACATTTTGTCTCAATTTTACCCTCTGTCTACAGTGGCTATGAAAATAAACCTTCATCCCTTGATTGTAATGTAGGAAATGGTCACTCTCTGTTAGTATGAAAAATGTAGATCGTGGCAATAGAAGCAAATTTATAGGACAGACTTCAAGATACCTCCCTGCTTTTCAACTGCACTGCACTCAATCAGTATCAGATTGCAGCAAATCAAATCCTTTTATTTCTTTTATCACAGGTTATTTTCTATCTTGATTATAATTAGTTTAAAATCTGAGAATTTAATCACTCTCACCTAGTCAATGTTGGGTCCAATTTGCACCTCTGTCACAGAGCCCCTTGTCCTTGGAAATTGCTTCCACTACCCTTTTGTACTGTGTTTCTGCCCAGCACACAGTCAAAGAGGTGTTAGAGACGGGTGAATGCCTTTGTTAAAAGAAAAATCTGATTTGCAGGTGAGATTATTTCTCTTATCATTCAAAACTCTTAAAGTTAGAATTTTCATTCATGCCTAAATGCATGAAAATATGTGGAAACTTTAGTTTCTGCTCTGTCTTTTCTTGCTTGGGCTTTAGTTTTCTGTGAAAGTAATTGAATCCATTTAATGCCAAATTTAATCATGGAATTTACATATTTACTTCCACTATGTATTTAATTCTTTCCAGTCACATTTTTTGCAATGTCTGGCAGTATTGACTTACAGTATCAGTCTACTAATTTATTCTTAGAGCAACACTTTGCATTTACAACCATATTTCCATTCAGTGTTTTCTGCTGTACAAAATGTAAATGAAAACATAATAGGCTGATTTGTAAAACACCAAAAATCCATCTTTAATTGAAAATGGCACAAAGGCAAGTTATCAAATGTTGAAACTGAGCCATTTCATTATTGTTTTTAATTTGAATTTGATGCCAGCAACATGTTTTAAACATGTTGTGTCAGTGGCAAGAAAAGATGGAGAAGCTGAGAAATGCTTAAAAAACACACCTGGTGGAACATCACAGTTAATTAGGGTTTTGGCCAAAGGGTTAGTAATGCAATATGGGAATAAAAAGAGCAACCTGAGGTTCTTTCTAAGGTAAAGATGGCAAAAAGTTCATTACTTTGTGAAAGGAAATAGTGCAACAATTTAAGAATAACATTTATCAGCATAAAATCATAAAGTATTTCAAGATTTCATATCATTCAGTTTGTAATACATACTGTAATTCTGTAGTGGACATCACTGAATGGGCTCAGGAACACTTCCAAAAACCACATAAAGAGGAAACCAAACCTGGAAACATTTTCTCTGGGCCCAAGCTTATTTAAGACAGATTGAGGTGCAGTGAGGAACTGTCCTGTGGTCAAAATTTGAAATTTGTCTGGTGAATCATAGAAGCTGTGTGTTATAGGCTAAAGAGGAGAGAGACCATTCAGGTTGTTATAAGTGCTCAGTTCAAAAGTCAGCGTCAGTGATGGTATGGGGGTGCATTAGCGCACATAGCAACCTGCATATTTTTAACGTCAACATTTATGCTGAACAACATATACTGTACAGGTTTTTGTTTGACATACGCTCCCAACTAAGCAATGTGTTTTCAGCAGGACAATACCAAATGCTACATTCTGCACATAGTTCACTAGTATGGCTCTGTAGTCCGGGAGTTAAACTGGCCTGCCTACTGTCCTAACTTATACACTGTTGAAAATGTTTTCCGCATTATCTAAATTAAAGTATAATAAAAGTGACCCTATACAGAGAAGCAGGTGAACTCCTTCTTCAAACAAGAATATGGAAATTCTGATTTCAAAATTACAGCAGATGGTCTCCTCAGTTCTTCAGTTCAGTGCATCAGAGTGGTAAACATGACCCTGACAACAAGTTTCTTGGAATTAATTGCAGGCATCAAATTCAAATAAGCATGCAAATTTCAAAAAACACATTTCTCAGTTTTGACCTTTGCATGCTATTTTCAATTACATGTTTTAATAGTTAAACGTTTCTTGCAAATCATCACATTATGTTTGATTTGCATTTTATACAGTGGTTCAACTTGAAAATGGGTTGTAGTTTAAAACATCTGAATACAAATGTGCCATTATTATAACTGCATTTATTACCTTTAATCCCTTTGCAAGAGTCAGTCGCCTTCATTATGAGTTTTCTTGTTACTAGTCTAGAAGAAGAATAAAATACTGATTGGAAATGTAAATAAACCATGAACAATATGCATGCTATGAGCTTAATGAATGTACATTGTGTTCTGAAAGACTGATGTCATTGCTTTCAGTGACACAGACCAGGCACAGATGAACATTTAAACTTTCTGCTGTCAACTAAAATGACCAGAAATAGATTATGGCTCTTCATTAAAAATGCCCTGAGGTGCTCTTATAAGTTACTCTATTCAGAGGCAAAAGATGTAAATTGATGGTTGTGCAACTGAGTTACCCGAAAATGATTATGAATTCATTTTAACAAATTAATCTCGGCAGTGCTTCTAAGTAATAATTCATTTTGTATGTTTTTTCACTTGCTCTTTTTTTCATCATTTCCCTCCATATTTTAAGAGACTTGTTTTTATTTGGAGGGATGTGCCATTATGATGTATAAATGGAGTCTTTGTACTTCACTGACATGGAGGACAAACTCATTTAGAGAGAAAGGAAATCCTGTGCTCTTAGACGCAGGTAAGGTTAAGACCCCTACTCTGAGCCCCAACGTGGACTCTCAGAATCTAATAAATGATCCTTCAGGTAAAACTGAGAGGCACAGAAGCTAAGTGTGCAGGCGAAGTGCTTCAAGGACAGCAGAGGCTTAGATGGGCTCCTGAAAACATACGATGATAGGGACCTTATTGTTAAGATGTCATATAGAGGCAATTTGATGTGCTGCTGCTGCAGCAGTAGGATGATGAGCGTAATGGCACGTGCTGTCATGACTGCAGTCTTTATGGTTTTTTTCCCCAGGGAGTGGATGGACGTGCTCAGCCCTCCTATTATGCCTCCCAGTCAGCACAGAAGGCCAGGCAACACATGGGACAATCAGGAAGATCTAATCGGAGGTAACCTTAATTTTACTGCTCTTGCCCCCAGTTACCTTTTATTACCTATGTAGTATGGCAGTCAGCCAACAGTCCACTGCTTTGAAATGCACTACATCAGCTGCACAAGTGTGTAAAATATATACATACAAATAAGAAATACTGTAGTTGTCACAGTATGGGAAATGCAAATTAAAATATCGTAATTTCCTGATTAAAAGTCACGGTTTTTTGCATAGTCTGATGAGGGGAACGACAAATACATTGGAGCGACTTATATTTTAAATAAATTCGACTATAGGGTGCTTGTCACACTGACGGCCGCTAGAGGAGATGAGCTGCAGCACAGCTCAGGCGCGCACCCGCCTGAGCCCCAAACAGATGCGACCTGTTCTACAGAGCGACTAATACACGTTTTTTTCTTCTTCATTATGCATTTTTTGGCTCATGCGACTAACATATGACTTAGTCGCACGAGCTACTAAGCGACTTTTCACCCGACGAGCGACTTTTCATCCGGAAAATACAGTAATAAAGCAACAATATTAAAATGTACTTTGACATTTATTTAATTGTCAACAAAATGAACACATAACCCACTCATCACATTACGTAAAATTGCCATGGATTTCACTTTCAAATTTTGTGAAATATAGAAACCTGCTTTATTTTTTTAGTCAATACAACATGCAAGGCATTTTAAGATCCTGATACTTAAGAAGGACACAAATTTAGTAGGGTGGTTATGGTCGTACAACAAAGCTCACTTTCAGTTTCATGTTTTGTAAGTTTTGTCTATCCTTCGCAATGACCCTTTTCAACCTAAACCATGCAAGTTTATGTCTAAACGTGAACAAGTTCCAGGCCAAACAAAGTACATGTGAAAACAGGTAATATTAACTGCACATGTAAAATGAAAAAGGCATCTAAATTGCACATAAGCTACCTGTGTTATATTTTGTTTGAAAAAGGGTGAGAGTGAGTTTGAACGATAGACTGCATATATTAGTGGACAAAGTGACATTACCCATTGCTTTTTTATTGGCCATTTTGAGACCAAACAGGTTGTCACTTCCTAGATGACGTTTCAAAGCCAAAAACAGGATATAACCATATTTGGATGAATGACAGCAAAATATGTCAGAGGTTTTATCACTGGGTCTAATGGGTAAGCAAATGCTAACTAGTAGCTCACTGACTCTGTAGAACTTCATCAAACATTGCAAAGTCACATTATGGTGTTATTAGTGTAAGTATTTACCCATAACCACAGTCAAGCGTCAGTCAGGAAAAAACAATGTTCTGTTAAATAAACAGAAGTTACCAAGGTCTGATTTTGTCCACTTTGCCAGCAAGTTGAATTACCATAGCTGTCTGTCAGTCAAATCTTAGCACAACAGTGATTTGTCAGATTATTTGGTATTGCAACTCCAAGTTACTGTACAGCCCTAGTCACTGTCCACTGGTTTGAACTCAACATATTTCTTGGCCATCTTAATTTTATTTGCAGATACACTGCCTGGCCAAAAAAGGTCACCACCTGGATTTAACAAAGCAAATAGGTACGAGCCTCCCATTGGATAATTTCTGCATGGGTGAT
>JAQQAE010021009.1:0-10557 GCA_029823295.1 Pseudamia nigra | reverse complement strand
ACTGGATTATAAGGCGCACCTTTGATTTTTGAGAAAATTAAAGGATTTTAAGTGCGCCTTATAGTCCGAAAAATACGGCACCTTAAATTCTCCACTCTAACTAGACTTCACCTGCATGTCTCAGGTCAAGTTATATGACAAATATGAGTCAGATTTCCAGCTCCTAAAGATACCAACACTGGCATGAATACAGAGAAGTGTTAGCAAGTGCTCAAACAAAGTCATGCTGTCTGAAGACAGTAAACAGAAAGGTCTCAAAAGGCAACTGTGGGACATTATCAAATCTGAACTGGAGCTTGACCCACTGCAGACACAGACCAGATCATAATAGTTTTCAAACGCTTTCATGGTGTAAAATAACTTGAAAGGCAATAGTAACTTTGAGCACAGTTTTATGGCATTTTGATGAAGTAGTACATGTGAAGCATTAAAATATGTTAATAAACAGGAAAAAAATGAGATGCTTCTAGCAAATTGTGTAAGCAGGAGGAGAGACATTCCAAAACACAAAGTCTATCACATGGAGGCTACATTCACTTAGAAGCAACAGCAGCATACATGAGGGTTAAAAAGCAGTTACTCACTTAACACTGCTGAAGCGAGTAGACAGCTTCATGATGGCAGTAAGAGCATAACCTCGGGTTACAGGTGTAGACAGATTGGACACAAGCAGCCCTTCCAGCACATCCAGAACTTCATCCTCAGTCACCTTGAGCCAAAGGAAAAAATTGGCATTTCTATCTGGATGGCATTTGTGCTTTTGTGTGATCATGTTTTCAGTCTGTGTTTGATGCATGGCTAATGTACCTGTATGGGCTCCTCTTCCTCACACTGTCCAGATACTAGCAGGTCACCATATTCTCCTATGCACCAGGATGCCACTTGCACCAACGGTTGCTACAAAATACAAAAGAACCATTGTGTAAAACGCAAGGAGCATATCACATAACCACAATGCCTGTGCATGTAGATGTTTGAAATCTAATTCTGATCAAAATCAGGCCTGTTATCACCTGTGAAATGTCATCCAACAGGGCTTTGTAAAGTCTCTGTACTGTGTAGGCATGCATCTCCACACTGTTGGTAATGAGCTGGATGAGGTTGGGAACAGAATCATCTCGCACATAGCTTCCTGCCTGTAAACATGAGGGGAAAAAATGAATGAGAAATACAAGAGTGAAAAATATCACAGGTCATACTTGATAGGATTTAGGACTCCAATATTTGAGACCTTATACTTATGAGCCATGAAAATCAACTTTTAACATGAGAGGTGATTGAGTGTAGACTACGTACTGTTGTCAGGACTCTCATGATGGTGTCTATATGCCATCTTTTCGAAGGGGCATACCTAAAAAACAAAGAAAACCTTCAAAAGGGCTGAGATAAACATATGATGACCATATGAAAAGTCTAAAGTCACAAAACAAATGCTGTCAGAAAACAAATGTATCAGCATTATCTGTCAGATCACTCATGTTATCATATAGCATTTTAATTTTAGTTTGATGGTGCTATAAACTTTCTTGTGACGCTTTCAATACGTTATGTCTTAAAGTTATTTTCTGTTTGAAAAACATTTAACCCATGTATCTCAAAGTAATTGATAGCACACGTGTTAGCGTTGTCACATGTAACAGCTTGGCCCTTCACACACGACCACTTAGCCATGATTAAATCAGTAATAATGCGATGAACATAGCTGAAATGAGCAGGAAAGTCTGACAGTCATACTTCTCTGCAGCTAGAAAGACTCCTGATGCACAGTCTGCTTTGAATTCTGGGTCACAAGAGTCCAGGAAGTAGAGCAGCTCTTTCATCATGCCTCTGATGTTGTTGCCATTGACCAAGGCAAAACTCAGCTCCATTGCACGTCTATACAACAATAAGCAGTAGGCAAAAATTACAAACAGAAATGTTATAAATATTAAAATAACTGAGCACTCTGTAACCCACCTCTTGATGGACACATCCAGGTCCTTTAAACAGTCCACAATGGTGCTCCGATGCCTCTGCACTGCATTATGGTCTGTCTGTACCGTCTTTAGTAGAGACGTCAATGCCACGTATCTGAAATGGTTAAGTTTGATTAGACAATCATTTGGAAAGGATAACCACAAGTTCATTTGACTTCAATTATTAAGTGTGTACAAGGTGAATTGGATGGTGTACCTTATATTTTTGTCGTTGTTAAGGAGGAAGCGACCTAGAATATTGATGGCCAAGACCTGAATGAAATGAAAATGACACAATTACAAAATACATAACAAATAAAACCCCTCTCAGAATGTTTTTCTATGGATGAAATAAACTCACTCTCAGTCCACTTTCAGACTTGATGTCCATTATAGTCAGTACAGTCTCATACAAGATTGCATTGCCTACATTTTTACTTGTCTCTGTGTTGGTTGCAACCTGCAAATACACATTTGTCAATGTAAGATTCAAACCATGTTTTTTTTCATGAAAGCCACATTGAGGTTTAATTCTAACCTGTGCCAGAATGTCATTCATCGCTTCACTGGAGTCGTCATCGCTCTTGCCTAAAATTCGCAGTAGTCTCAATATCCGCACCTATGGAAAACATGAATTCAATCAAATTGTGTGAATGCCAAATGTGATGTCCTTTCATGATCCTCAGTTCAATTCTGGTTTCTCTTCACTGCTGACTCAGATATTTGTCATTTTGGTTCTTCAAAATCAACATAAAGCATGATGTTCAAGTGTAAAGGGGCTGTCCACACAAACTACGATAGCTTTAATGATTTTAATGACAACTATAAAGATATGAAGGCCCCCACTGATGAACAATATAGTTTTGTAGACAACTGCCTCTGCTGTGACTGGGTCCAAAATAAAAACCATTCGCCTACGGTAACAGATAAAAAGACACAAACTGTAAATAAACAGGTGTTCACCTTAAATATACAAGCTCACAAAAGAAAAAGGGTTGATTAAACCATTGCTGACCTTACTGAGCGTGTTAACTTAATTGTTTGGCATCACGACTGTGGAGCAGCTGTTTTCACTATTATTTTGGAGCATATAAATGAGATGAATAAAAACTAAATCAGATGACATACAGTGGTCATGTGATGTGCTGGATGTAATTTTCTGTAAATTCTGGTCTATTGTAATTATTGTATTATCTATTGTATTATCCCGTCAGTGTTTTTATTGTTCATAAAAGAAAAGGTGATCAGAACAATACTATTCCCCTCTGGTGTTATCATTACAGTTGTGATGTGGACACCTCTATACAAAAGTGTTCAAACTATAGCTGTTGTCATTGTTGTAGTACTTTGTGTGGATAACCCTTCAGTGTCCCACTGCATGCTTCCCTCATTTGTAATTGAATGCTAGTTCTGCAAAAAGCCTTGGACATTAAAACGAAGATATAAAAGCCTTCCCATATAAAAATTGACATCAAATGAGACTTACCTGCAGGAAAGGATCGCTTATGCCGGACACATCATGCTCAGGAGAGTATCCGGACATGATTAGGTTCTTCAGGATTCTCACCAACTGAGGAACCAACTAATAAAAAACAACAAAAAAGAGAAAAGGGTGTGGTGTTAACATTCTTGTCAAAGTTTTTCATCAAATATTTTTCTCACAATGTTTGTTTCTAACAAGTATTAAAACATTGACAGCCTGGTAAACTTGAAGAAAAAAGGGTAGTACATTCAGTATTTGTAGTGGTTTGTTCATTGTGTTAAAATCTCTGGCAGAATTGAGTTCAAACATTGGTGATGCAGCTGTATGCAATCTAATCCATTATATCACAAAAATCTTACTTTGAAATTTTGACTTTGACAAAATTATATGCTTACACTTAAGTAATCAAGGATTTAGTCACTTTGTCTAATCATTGCACTTGTATTATACTGACTTTATTCCAAACTACTTTAACATTTGCCACCCTTTCAGTCGTTCAATGCCTTTCCTGACAGGTAGTCAGACACTACAACTTTGCTATCTTACCCAGAGTTAGATGAAACAAGGTATTATTTCTGTGTTTGTGCACAGCACAGAGATAACGTGTTTAGTTTACCTTGACAGAAACAAAATAATTTGTCAGACATTCATCAATCTCTTGATGACCAAGTCACTAAATGCTGATAGGTAAATAACTGTTAAAATAAGCAAAGGAAATAAAATGTATATATTTATAAGACAGACAAAACTGGTGTCAGTCTTCTTCACAATGGGAATAATTATGGGAGATAAATGACCAAAATGTCAGTGCTCATTAACGTGAGTGTTCGTGTTTCCTGACCTCTTGGTCATGGCAAAAAATACTAACATCATTTTCTAGGCCTGTGGTAGTGACTGCCTTCTTAAAATAACACAGAGACAGTGGAAAACATTTGTACCTGTGCTCATCATGTGAAAACACACCCACCCGACTGCCTCCAAATAAACAGTGATCAAATGAGTTGTATTAGGTAAATAATGACACTTAAAACCATAGTGGGGAATGTAACTGACAAAATGAACCAAAAATAATTAATAGTGTTTAAAACACTGACATAGTGATGATCACTGTACAAGATAAGGAAATAAAAAAGACAACATGACATTACTCAACACAAATTTGCTTACATCTGAGGTGACTGTGTGAAGTGATTACTATTTACAGCATGCACCAGCTATGAGATCAGAATGTACTCTTACCTTTTCATTCTAACACAATGCAGGAATTGTAACAAAGACAAATGACAGAAAAAATATGAGGTAGATGTTAGGGAGGGGAAACTGGAAATCATTCACTTTCAGAGAGCTAAAATAATGTTTCGATCATGAGCATGAGGGTGGTGCTCCTGTCAGGTTTGTTACACCTAAAGAAGGAGAGGTATAGCAGCAGTTCAAATACAGAAAAATAGACAGAGAGAGGAGCTAAAAGGCTGAGACATACTTTCAATGTAGAGCTAACCTGTAGTGTGATCCAAGCAACTTTTAACATGTTTCATAGCTTAGCTATAACTAAAGGAAATGTATAAGTGCAAAGGGAAATGAAATGTGACATGATCTTAACACAAATGCATAGTCATTTCTGTACGGTTCTCCAATGAGGAATGTGTGTTTATACCTTTCTGAAGTGAGCCAGCATGTCAGGACTTCTTTCACACATCTCAGTGAGGAGAACAACTGATGTATGCAGAACCCCTGTGGGACAGACAGATAAGGGACATGTTTTGAGGACGTCTGACAGTGACAAAATTCAATATTCTTGGAGGGCTTTCATTAGCGCTGTCTGCTGAATAATAAGTAATGATCACAACTTGACTTTGCAAGGGTTTTTTTTTTTTATGGCTATCAACGGCACAAACATTGTCAACATCAAAAATGTATGTACTGTACTGCTACATCTGCATCATTTATCACAGAGGACAATGTATGCACACATCAATATACACCATAATCATACAAACTAATTGTGTCTTAGTGACCTATGGTGAATGTCACAAGCAGCACCAAAACACAGTAGTGAAACCACACTTCACAGTGGAAGGAAAACACTAGAAGTAACAGATTTGTACACGTTTCCAGGCAATGAATTAAATACACAATATGTAATTTCAAAACAACAAAAGCTATAGCTGTAGATATCACAAAGTAGTATGAGATGACCAGACCACTATTTTCACCTCGACTGCCTATAAAATCTACTGGACGGCAGCATTCATGTTAACATGAGTTATTAATCTAATATAATCAAATTTATTATTTAATCCATTTTATTCTAATAAAATAGCTGTAAGTAGCTTTAAAGTATGTAACTTTTCTGCCTAAAATGACCTAAATGAATATATGTAGATTTATCTAGTAATCACACAATCATAACTTCTGTCTCTCCGTCAGTTTGTGTTGGTGGATTTAGCTATTGATAGATTTTTAACCCCTACATCCACATCGCCAACACCATGTAAACCTATGGTTTGTGCCTGACACATGAACGGACACAAGAGA
Source organism: Pseudamia nigra (assembly GCA_029823295.1). Taxonomy (NCBI): domain Eukaryota; kingdom Metazoa; phylum Chordata; class Actinopteri; order Kurtiformes; family Apogonidae; genus Pseudamia; species Pseudamia nigra. The sequence continues at coordinate 4,584 of JAQQAE010021009.1, read as the reverse complement.
GTGTAAATTATACTTTTCATAACAGTCTCATTTTTAAATCCAGAAAGATTAAACACAGACTGGAACTGTGTGGTTTCCTTTCCCATAAATTCCACACATGGATAATTTTTATTTTACTGGGAATAACGCTGCCAACAATGCTTTGTTCCCAAATGGCTTTACATGGTCGTGATAGATTTATGACAGAGTAGCTTTACCTGACATGAGTTTTTACTGTACTTTGCTGTTGATATTTTTGTTTTGAAGACATTACTTTTCGATGGCTGGTCTTGCATGCTGCATCGACTTCTGTAGTAGCACCTAATCCTACAGGTCTATACACATTTATCTTGCAGACTTGTACCTCCTCTGTTGTGAAAGGCCACTTGACAAACAGTTCAGATGCACAACTAATCCCTATCTTGTTTTCAATATCCATCCATAAACACAAGGGTAAAAGATTATTAGATTGAGATGACAGTCCCATTAATTAATTTTTAATAACTGTTCGACTACAAATTTTAAGAGTCCATAAAGTAAAGATATATGAAAACTACTTATTTCTCTGTGTTATCTAAAGCAATCACTCATACACTGCAACATATTAGTAAGGATCAGGATATTTTCACGCTGTTATTAAAAAAATCTTTGTGACATATCTACCCTTTGTGAAGGACAGACAAGTCAGAGAGTTGATGACAGACTCATTAATTTACTTTCCTCTGCAAAGGACACCACAAAAAGGACATTAGCTGCCTAGCTGTTCAGAGCAGTGCACCATGAGTGGCAGAAAATAGGACAAAGTCTGTATCTGTGTGTAGGACAAGGGCACTTCTCCAGCAGCTTCTCCTAATAAAACATGTACACTTACCATGGTTCTTCTCACTCAGCAGGTTTTTTGTGGCTGGGAGGAACATTTCCATAAGTTCTGGAACCTTCCTGATGACATGAACTGCACACAATGCTGCCTGTCAACAAATATTTGGAAATCATCACACAGAGAATTTTAGCAGCAAACTCAATACCTTAGTTCTGAACGTTTAGGGAACCAGTTAGTATGTTAGATTGACATTTCAGTCATAGACTATGAACCACAATTGAGTTCTTTTGGATTCCAATATAAACCTGATAAAAATGACGCTGACCTTTTTCCTCAAGTACGAGTTGGATGTTTTGAGCAGCTTCTCCACTTCTCCAGCCAAGTCACGACACATTTCTGATGAACCCATACAGCCCAAAGTGCACAAAGCCAGACCCTGGACATATTGTGTGCTGTGATTTAAGTCACTGGATGAAGAGAGAAGGAGCAGCAATGGAAGAAAGTTTACATAAAGGTAAACTGAAATGACATCCACATTCAGTTAAGCTTTTGCCTCCACTTACTTCTTAATGCAATTTGTCATTAGTAGGTGGACATCCTGCCTTTCGTCCAACAGCAGCATAGCTCCCAAATAACCTATTCGTTTGTCAGTGAATTTCTGGGACGCAATCAGCTTCAGGCACTCCAGCTGAAACATAAGCCATTTTATCACAAACAATTGCTTACTTGGGAATGAGATAAGACAAAAGCTTCACTGTGAATCTAAAAGTTCTGCAGTCCTTCATCCACTGCCACCAGCAAACGCACCTGCCCAAAGTGTGCTGGGTAGCCCAACATGTGCATATAAAGTAGCTTTGCCACATTCCTGCAACGGTATGTATTGTCTTCCTCTCTAAAAGATGAGCGAATAGCAGCACACTCTTTCTGGATCATCTCACGCTCCTCTGCCTGGGTCCGTGCTGTCCGGATAGTCCGGATCAGCTCCCGCAGTCTGATCGGAGCTGGCATTCTCTATAACATGAAGAAACGAAACACATTAGCCACCATCGTCTATGGCACATGAAACACAAAAATACAAAAACATACAACTTTTCAGTGTGCAGTAATATGACTTGTATACAGGAAAGATCCAAGCTTTGATTCACAAATATGCTAATAAGTATGGAGCAAGTATCTGCTAGCCAGCTAGTGGTAAATTTATGATTTTCAGTTAGGTCAGTGATCATTTCAGATCAGCACATTAACTACTTTATTTCCTCGAAATAAAACTGATTGCTGTACTAATACAAATGCACAAACCGAAAACATATAAATTATGTATATATGATTTACTGCTGGAAATATGTAACTAACCCATTAACATTCTTCTTTTTTTAGTATTAAGGTGCAGAGGAAAAGGAGAATAGCGGGTGAAATTTCATTCCCTTAGGGAGTAGCTTCTGAGAGCACATACACTTGCTACGCCATGAGAAGAGGTTTAAATATTTATATGACTACATGCATGGTTGTGAGAATGGATTCGTTTGTTTTTATACATACCAATAATTTTTAAAAAATGAAAATAAAACTTCCTTGCTAAGAAGCAACAACATGATCAACGTTGATTTTCCAGTTGAATTTAAATATTCAAAGAGAAAGAGTACCATTTAATATTTTGATCTATGGCAAGACTGCATTAATTTGTTTTTAAAGTACTAGAGTAAACTCATTAAAATAAAAAAAATAGAAAAAAAATTACAGATTTGAATTTCACCACAAGGCTCCTCGTCTTATTTGATATAATCAAGAGAAGCATTCTCAATATTGTTATTGAAAATTTTGACACCAGGTTTCTCAGTGTTTTACTTAATTATAACCATAAACAAAAACATTTCTATATCATCCAAAATCCAACTTTTATATAAAAAAACAAAAAAAAAAAAACTGTAAAGTTGTTAATGACTGTGGAACTGCTTCAAAAGGGGTACATTTTGTTTCCAAGCTCAAAAGCCTTTTATCTCTCTGCAAGCAGCACATAATTAAGCTGCTAAAGCAACAGGAACGAGGGTAATTACTTGCTAAGCAAATCCATTATCCCCATCTAACTATCCAGTGCTGAATGGGATGTTTAGTAGACACAAACACAAAAGGGCACGACCTTAAAGATGTCTTATGCGATAACAAGTTGATGGCTTTGTTCTGTTACCTGAATAAGGTAAATCTTCTAAATGTCCCACTGCATTGATACGTAGCTAACAAATGGATGTCTACAAAGACTCACTGAGCAATTTGCAAAAACCTCTGGCATATTAAAGGATGTCCCTTGAACTGCTTCCACAAAAGACAAACATTACTGTTCTGTTATCCTGGAGAGTAAATACAACGCAAAAGAAGGCTTATAGACAGAGTTTATTTACTGCCACATTTGATGGGTCTAGTTAGTTTGAAGATAAGCTTCAAGAGGACAGGAAAGAGATGATACCAGGTAGAATGTCCAGTATTAGAGAATTAAATCTTTTTCTGCTGTATACACAGTGCAGGCATAAGGTGCATTATAGGGTTAAGCTGCTATGTTAACTTGAGGTGTGATATATGGAAATCTCACTAGGTCCTGAGCTGGCTAACTGCCGGAAACCTTATGTTGAACATCGACTTCAGTCCCTATTCCCACATGGCACTCTGAAAATTATCTCACCTTCAACAGCTTAAGGTGTCTGTGGAGGATGAGCTTTAAATTGACAAAAAAATAACTTCCGTCTCACATATACCCGATTTCCTCATACTTTCTTTAAACGTATACACTGTGGAACTAGCATTTTACTTGCATGGCCAAAAAGGAGAGAACTTTACACTTTCCTTTTAATTAACTGATGAGATAAAAATTAAAATTATTTTTATGTATGTCAATCTACAGGGGATATAGACTTAGAGGGAATGAGAGCATATTTTGTTGCATAAGATGGTGATTTGTAGAGGGTCTAAGAACGTAGGATAAGGAGGGTGGTCTGGCAGGGGCACACTTTAATAAAGTCTGCAATGTACTGTTTGTCTTAACACCATTTACATTACCTGGGCTGAATTGACTTACTGTTGGCCACATAAATCAAGGCTTTGTCTCTTGCTGTGCTTCTAATCAAATATGTACACTGAACAAGGTGAATCCAGACTGAGACTCACTAAAATACCAATTCTTGATGCTGTGAAATATCAGTGCATTCTACTACACAGATTCTTACAATCAAATATGGTTGTAAATAAAAAAGATGAGGGTACTGACCACACAAGGTGGGTCGGAAAGACCTTAGGTTGTGAAAAACAGCTTATACAGCTATAGCAGCTTATTCAGTAACTCAGGCAGAAAAAGCCTGGGGATCTCTCAGAAACAGACTGAATTCAAAGGCAATGAGGAACAGCTCTGCTGTATGGCAATACAGTGGTCCCTCGCTATATTGCGGTTCACCTTTCGCAGCCTCGCTGTTTTGCAGATTTTTTTTAGTGCAATTTTCATGTATTTTTTTATACCTTATGAACGCCCATTATGTTCTGCGTCCTGATTGGCTAAGGCAATTGTCAGTCGATGCCCTCCGTGATGTGTCTTCTGTGCTGTGCAGTGTAGAGTGTGTACAGCTCCGCCGGGCTTGCACGGGTGTTCGATCGCCGGCGCTGTGACTCCGAAGTACTGTGTTTTTGTGGGTTTTCCCTCCGACGGAGGCCTGCAGTGTTGACGAGGACCGTCATTGGAGGGGGGCGCTGCAGCGGAGCGGCGCCGGGGGGCGGGGGGGCTATGACGCGTGGGTCACTATTGG
>JAQQAE010021008.1:0-10558 GCA_029823295.1 Pseudamia nigra | reverse complement strand
AACCCTCAAGGACCCTGCCGAGAGTGTAGAGCTGGTCCACTGTTCCACGACCAGGACGAAAACCACACTGCTCCTCCGAGATTCGACTAATTTTGACTGATTTTGACATGCGTGGTAAAATCCTACAAAAATCTAAATGCAGATGATGTACAATGTCAGATTAAATATTTGTGTTTCAGGTATACTTATCTCTCTTTCAATGTTGTTCTGTGACAGAAGTGCACAATTTATGACAGCTACTGATGCACATATCTGGGTCTGTTTCAAAAACATGTACTGGGTGAATTGGTTACTCTAAATTGTCCACAGTTGTGAATGTGAATGATTGTCTGTCTGTCTGTACAGTCATGAGGTCTCAGCCTCAAATTGTGAAGCACCTAGAGATAATCGACGATTATGATTGGCGCTATACAAGAGAATTGAATTGAATTTCTCCAGAACATTCCAGAAGCCGGGGCAGCTGGTGTTGGACCACCACGAACCGGACTCTGGTTGGTCATGGTGGTCTGACACCAGCTGCTCCTGCAGCTCACGATGTTCTGGTTCTGTGGGTCCAGGTCCTGAGTGGTTTATCTCAAGCCGATCACTGGTGGGTTTAATTCATTTATTTTTCCATCATCTAGTTGGGACATTGCAGTGTGGTCTGACCTGTGCTGTGGTCCTGCTCACCTGCTCCATAACACACTGTCTGTGTGCAAGTGTCAGGTGTGACTATTTTTTAACCTATGTATAATAAATCCAACAATTCCATATATTGTAGGATTATATTTATATCACACTGCATAAATGGGTTCATTGGATTTTCTTGTTGCTGGTAACAATGCACAGCAGTGATTTACTGCACACTAACTCTAGTCTTTAGCAGTCTGATCTATTCAGGTACTGTCAAATTTGTCACTTTCTGAAATTGAACAGACATTTTGTAACATACCACCCTTGTCAAGAATTAATAGCCCGTTACTGGTAACCAAACTGACAAATCACTACTTTTCTTTATGATTCTTTAACTTTGGAATCACCTTCAGGTTTGCTGATGATTAAGGCAGAATGGGAAACAGGACCTGGTGTCACAAGGGACGAGGTGGGCACAACTCTTCTTCTCCTTTCGGCTGCTCCCCTCAGGGTTCACCACAGCGAAATACCAATGATTTGCATGTTTAATCTGGCATAGGTTTAATCTGGCATAGGTCTTTTTTTTACGTCAGATGCCCTTCCTGACACAACCTTGGGCACAACTACCAAGTCAAATTCCAGTGAATTTATTTACAAAGTGCACAATATGATATGGGCTGAGAAGAGTGAGGTGACGTGGGCTGGAGGAGCAGGAACGAGGCGACAACAAAGGACACGGGAGGCTGGAACAGAGAGACAACGCTAGATAGGAGGAAACCAGAGGTGCAGGTGGCTGGATGAGGCAGAGAACTGGGAGAGCAGGAGAATAAAGTAACAACACAACAGAGCTGCAGCATAGCAGGAACAAATGTGGGCTCAATACCACTCAGTGTAAGCAGTCAGACTGGCAAATGCTGACTGGAAGAACATGGCTGATGAACTGATGAATTGCAAATGCAACCCTCTGCCTGCATCCAGCACACCTGAAACAGATAATGACAACACATTTGGTGTTCATTTGTCAGAGGATTGGTGGTCTACAGCCTTAGAAGAAAAAAATTGCTGTTCATCCGGAGATAAACTTCAGCTTATACAATTTAAAACAGTCCATAGGGCAGATTTCAATAATTCCAAACTTGCTAAAGTATATCTCAGTACAGATGATTCCTTTGACTGATGCTCTCAGGCTCCTTGTGGTCTTGTATGTACTGTATGTTTTGGTCGTGTTATAAACTTGGAGAGTACCGGAAGTCTTATGTTAAAGTCGTCTCAGAAATAATCAAGTGTGTTATCGAATCATGTCCACATATCACCACGTACCTGAAGTTAACTCAAAGGAGTCATCAAAGCTGGCAAATGTCATCTCTTTTACTTGCTTAGTTGCTTGTTGCAGGATACTTTACTGTGGAGGAGCCCATTAACACCTCTACTACTTCCTGGCTGCTTGATACTGTCTTTTTTTGCAATTAGAAAAGGTCAAATTCTCTATACAAGATTCAACTGACAAATTCTACAGTCATTGGCAGACCCTTGATTGCATATGTCAGCAGTGTGCCCTCCCTTCCACCAAAGAGATTGTCCTGATATTTCCACACAGGTACATAGAGTCCCCATGTAGGCCTACCCTTTGTTCTTCTTTCTCTGTAACTGAGCATTGCCTTTTGTCATTACAGTAATGGATCATGTCTGTTTACAGTGTAAACTACTTTATTATGTATTATTGATATCACTGCTGGCAGTTTTACCACAGTTCTTCAACCTAGGAGCTTTGAAGGATGGAATAAAGTGGGTGGTGGGCCATAGCAAGGGAAATGTGGGCATTTTGTTCTTGCATTGTCAAACGTAATGTATTCTTAAAAATGTCAATGAAATGTGCTGGGAAAAAAGATGCATTTGTGTCTGTAGCCTGAAGACTGTGCTGGCAAGTCTTCAGATATACTGAGCAGAGGACTCCATTTTATGATTTGTGCTTTCTTCTGTGAATATATATTATCTGACTTTTCAGATGTAATATTAGATTTCTTCAAGATTGCCTTTAAAGCTTTTCTTCTGACCAGCTGCAGCTTGCTTCCCGTGGTCTCACTGGGAGTTGAGAATCAGTTTCGATAGGTGTGAGTTTCACATCTGTATGACATGGCCTGTCCATCAAAGCTGCAGTGGCGTAGCAGGAGCAAGGAAGTTTATGTTGGACTCCTACAGAGACACACACACTCACTCAAGTGTAGATGCATATATGGGTGTACGGAAGGATGCAGTGAGTCATGAAAGACACACATCCATAAGTCTTTCTCTCATTGTGTGGAGCTGCTAAGCCCACAGATATTTCCCAACTGTGGGCACACACACTTGCTCAAAAACAATATTGCTACATTCAGGACATATTTGCAACTGCAAGTTAAGCATGCACAAACCATCAATCTTCACTTTCTTGTATTCCATCCTACCGTCATCATCCAATTACCAAATCACAAAGCCATGAATCAACCAATCGGCACAAGCCGGGGGCTGTCCAAATATTGCTCTGTTCTAGCTGACAGAAAATAAACCGGAAGAAAAATGTGACCAAATGGGAGTCCGATAATGTTTTGGTGGAGTTTGATGGAAAAAGATGTAAAACTTGAAACTTGATGAAAATTGGAGGCATGAACTATTTCAGAACAGGAGGAACAGTCACTTCATAAATAAGCAGTGAACTCCTTTCATTACATTTGGAATCGGTTTTAACAGTTTAATCTACAGTAAATTGATCCATATTTTTATCATAAAATGTCATGCCATGTTTATGTTTAAGTACCAAATTGTATTAAGAAACAAATTTTAAATATTGTCACTTGAAATCTTGTATGTCCAAAACCAATGAGTGGGGGAAGAGTTTTAAAGATCCATGAATTTATAAAATTTTGTTGCAAATTCAACTCTGCTCTTTGGGCATGACCCCCTGGTGTCCATTATAGTGCCACTTTCTGATGCACAACATATCAGGCAGAAGTCAGTAAATCCTTACCCATATTTCAAACCTTCCTCAGACATTTTGTTCATGATGGTAATCTAGAGCCTTTATCTAACGCTAAACAAGTTATTACATGTGATTTGTCACCAGATGTCTAGATGACTTTTGAAAATCCCTTTTTGTAAAGGTAACCTATGCATTGAAATGTGATGCTCTAACAAGAGGTTGTGGCTTAATATTTAAGCCATATGCAAACTGTATGATTTTGGGCTGCCCTTGATGTTTTTGTACGGTGGGGTGAGGGTGTGTGTTTTAAATGTGTATGACTAATTATTGTATTGTCTGTTATCTGTTTGCATTTGCCTGACTGTGTGTCCTTATGTGCTGCAGAACAGGAACCTGCTGTAAACCAGTGTAAGCTGAGTCAGGTCCAGTTGCAGTTGTATAAAAAAGTTTAGGCACCCCTGACAATTTCTATTATTTTCATTTATAAATCAGTAGTTGTTTGGATCAGCAATTACATTTTGATCTATCAAATAACTGATGGACACTAATATTTCAGCAGTGAAATGAGGTTTTTTGGATGAACAGAAAATGTGCAATATGCATCAAAACAAAATTAGACAGGTGCATAAATTTGGGCACCCTTGTCATTTTGATGATTTGAAAACGTGTTAAGTGTTTAGCACTGATTAATGGGAACAAAAAATTGGTTTGGTGAGCTTGTTAAGCCTTGAACTTGATAGACAGGTGCATCCAATAATGACAAAAGGTATTTAGAGTAACCAACTTCAAGTTGTTCTTCTCTTTGACTCTCCTGTGAAGAGTGGCAACATGGGGGCATCAAAACAACTCTCAAATGACCTGGAAACAAAGATTGTTCAATATTATGGTTTAGGAGAAGGCTACAAAAAGCGATCAGAGTCCACTGTGAGGAATATAGTGAGGAAATGGAAGAACCACAGGCACAGTTCAGGTTAAGACCAGAAGTGGCAGACCAAGAAAAATGTCAGCGGCAAAGGTGAAGGATGGTGAGAACAGTCAAAGACGACCCACAGACCACCTCCAAAAACCTACAACATCATCTTGCTGCAGACAGTGTCACTGTGCATTGTTCAACAATTCAGCGCAGTCTGCACGAGAAAAAGTTGTATGGGAGAGTGATGTGGAAGAAACCTTTTCTGCACACACACCATAAACAGAGTCACTTGAAGTATGCAAAAGCACATTTGGACAAGCCAGTCCCATTTTGGAATAGGATGCTGTGGACTGATGAAACGAAACTTGAGTTGTTTGATCATTATGGCAGCGAAAGAACACAGCATTCCAAGAAAAACACATGCTACCCACAGTAAAATTTGGTGGAGGTTCCATCGTGCTGTGGGGCTGTGTTGACGGTGCTGGTACTGGGAATCTTGTTGAAGTTGAGAGTCACATGGATTCCAGTTAATATCAGCAGATTCTTGAGAATATTGTTCAAGAATCAATCACAAAGTTGAAGTTACACCGGGGATGGATATTTCAACAAGACAACAACCCAAAACACTGCTCAAAATCTACTCAGGCATTCATGCAGAGGAACAAGTACAATGTTCTAGAATGTTCATCCCAGTCCCCAGACCAGAATATTATTGAAAATCTGTGGGATGATTTGAAGCAGGCTGTCCATGCTCAGCAATCATCAAACATAACTGAACTGGAGATATTTTGTAAGGAGGAATGGTCCAAAATGCCTTCATCAAGAATCCAGACACTCATTAGAGTCTATAGGAAGCACCTAGAGGCTTTTATTTTTGACAAAGGAGAGTCTACTAAATATTGATGTGATTTTTCTGTTGGGGTGCCCAAATTTATGCACCTGTCTAATTTTGTTTTGAGGCATACTGCACATTTTCTTTTCATCCAATCAACCGCATTTCGCTGCTGAAATATTACTGTATCCATCAGTTATTTGATAGATCAAAATGAAATTGCTGATCCACACATCTACTGATTTATAAATAAAAATAATAGAAATTGTCAGGGGTGCCTAAACTTTTTCATACGACTGTAACTTTATGTTGTTTTTAACCTTTTCATGTTTAAATAAAATAATAGTAATAACAATACATTTAATGAAAAATATGTGTAACATAGGTATGTGCGTTTTTAATATGTAAAGTAAGAAAAATTATAAAGAAAACTAACAATATTAGTGATTGCACCAAAGGTATTATTCTTAAATTTGTCCCTCATTAATTGATTTTTTTGACCATGACAACGTACCATTGGCATCTGGAATCATATAAATATAATTAGTTCAATAGTTATTCATAAAAAATAATATTTCCATAATGATGATTTTTTTTCTGGATTTAGATCCATAAATGTTGAAGATGCATTAAATCAGTGGACTCATTACTGAATCAGCAGACTTTCCTCCATAATTTGGTGTCAGTTTCATGTCTCGAGCTTTATTAACTACCTTATAGTAGCTATTTTTCCTCAACCCCTGTTAAGTATAAGCATTCTGGATCATTATATCCAGAATATTCTCCATATCTGGATCAAACTTTGTGGTTTGATAGAATCTATTATGATGTTATCATATGATTTTTCTGGGTGTTATTTGTGGTGTTACAAGGATAAATGTTGAATTTGGCCCTATCTCACAATGGTGAAGTGTCCTTTACAGATTTTTAAGATCACTCCCAGAATCCAATCGATTGGTCCTTGTGCCATTTCTGACCTCTCCTGAAATTTTCATCCAGGTCTATTCATAACTTTTTGAGTTGTCTTGTGAACCAACAAACAGATAAATAAGCTAACACCGAAGAAAACATAACCTTTACAGAAGGAAAAAAATAACAAAATGAATAAAAATACATAAAATAACCAAGGACAGCAAAACAGAACAGAGTCAGAGGTGGATGACTTACCTAAGTTAGGATTTTTGATGCACTGTTACATTTTCTGAGAAATAAAACACCAGCTTTCCTTTCTAACTGCGTTAACACATCATCTAACTCTGTCCTTTTTTTTTCACATCTTCTTTAAGTTCATTCATTCTTTTTTATTTTTGTCCATTTTTAATTACATTGCTCATTGCTCTTTATTAAAAAATGTATTTTAAAATGGTATAAAATGTTTCAATTTATTTAACAAGGTAAACAAAAATTAGCAAAATAATGAATAACATAAACTTAATGAAGATTAGCAAAGTATTCAACAAATTGTCATTAAAGTGAGCAAAGGAGAACCAAAATGAGCAAAAATGGACAATGTCAAAATACCAACAAGGTAAGCACAGGAGCAAAATAATCAAACAAATATTAATAAAATGAACAAAATAGAAAATATAATCAGCAAGATGTCAACAAAATAATTGATAAAATATTAACAAGTTTAGTGAAACAATCTACAAAATGTCAACAAAAATTGTCATCAACAGTATGAAAAAAGCAACAAAAAAGCAAAATGCAGTGTTAGACACACCTCACAACTTGAGTAGTTTTTTAATTACATTTTTATTCTTACTGAAGTACCTCTGTTTGTGAGTACTTCTACTTGAGTCATTACAATTGTAAAATAGCAGTACTATTACATGAGTTTTGTTTCTGTGTACTTTGCTCACCACTGCTTATAACCAACATTTTGGAACAGCACATGATTTATGTGGATTTGATAAGACATGCCCAAGTGTCTATTTAAGAAATTAATGTAAGCAAATGTATGTCCTCTACCCGCTGACATACACAATAATGTGTGTGAGTGCTCACACCAGAAAGAAAATTAAACCCATTATTATATAGTCAAGTTCTCCAAGTATAATTTGTATTATTATGTCATTATTTTTCATGTGAGTGGCAGAAAGATTGTGCCATCACCACTTATTCATCCACACATCCACCCATGCTTTTTTCATTGACACAGTAAGAAATACAGAATGTTCGACGCAAATTGCACATCCAGCTTTTCGCTTGTAACAGGCAGCCCCGAGAGAAAACCCTTACCTTTAGCTTTCATGCAAACAGTAATTTCTTGCTAAATAAGAGCCCATGTTGTTGCAAAGTCAGGTTAAAACTGCCAGTGCATAAATGTATTCATTCTGTAGTCAATGCATACTTGCCCTCTAGTACAGTATTGATTACCTCCACCAATGAGTGGCAGGGGTTATGTTTTCAACGGCGTTAGTCTGTCTGTTAGTTGCGTATATAGTTAGCAAGATTAGTCAAAAAGTAATCAACAAATTTTGATGGAATTTTCAGCAAAGGTGTGAAATGGGACAAAGAACAGATACTGTACTTTCCAGGTGAAAAGTCGTTCCGGTATGTTAGCCGCACGAGCCAGAAAATGCATAATGAAGAAAAAAACGTATATTGGTCACTCTGCAGAACAGGTCGCATCTCTGCAGCCGCGGCCGCGCGCTTGACAGAAAGCTCGCGGCTCGTCTCCTCTAGCGGCTGTCAGTGTGATGAACAGTCACATTTATTCAAAATACAAGTCGCTCTGATGTATTTGTTGCTCCCCTCACCAGACTCTGCAAATAAATGTGACTTTTAATCCAGCAAATACGGTAATTAAATTTTGGTGGTGATTCAAATCATCATCTGCATTTGTACTGCATTAGTTTGCACTGACCAATCAAAATCTAGAAGGGGCAGGACATAGGAAGAAAACACCAAACTTCTCTGCACCATGATGGAGGAAAACGTGACTGACTGCTTGGTTTATGATTCTACACTGGTGGATTTCCATGAGTTTATGAAGAAAGCAAACGTCCAGAACATCCATTACTGTTTAAAATTTTACTGTGTAAAAAAATACATTTTTACATGATGCAGCCACAGATGCAGCTCCAAATCATTCACGTAACTACTTTGTGACTATATGACTATCAATGTAAACAGTTATGTGGCTTTTCCACTAGTACCTACTCGGCTCTACTCAACTCGACTCTGCTCGGTTTGGGGGCTTTTCCATTAGGTGATAGTACCTGGTACCAGGTACTTTTCTGGTACCTACTCAGTCCAGTAGAAAATGTGACATTACCAGACTGCAGGCCACTGATTGGCCAGGGAGGGACCTCGCTGAAATCCTTTTGAGAATGAGCAGTAGCAGGAAATAGTGAGTGAAGTAAAAGAGAAAACACCAATAAAGATTTGGCCAAAAGTATTAATGCAGAGCCTTATGTCTGTGTCTGTGATGGGGAGAGAGAGCATATGCACACTGGATGCCATTTCAAAAGGGAGAGAGAAACAAGATGTGAAACCCACAGAGGTGGAAAAACACAGCATTTCGGCCCAGTATTGATTGAAAAAGACATCCTATCACTGTACATTGTACTATATCACAATTGCTTGCGGAACGCTTTGTGTGCACTGAATTTGCTTGCGTTTGTATCCAAACCAGTCACTCAGCGTACCTTCATGTTTACACGTTTCTAAAATCCCATAGTGTCCGCCAGCCTTATGAGGACTCCGCCCATATTGTAATGGAAAACAACCGAGTCGAGTAGAACAGAGGTGAGTAGCGCTACAACTGTGTAATGGTAAAGTGGGATTAGAAGTGCATCCCGTGTCCTCCATAAATCCTCTGTCCTGTGTACTGTACCAGGATTCTTGTGGTATTTATCATTCAATACTTTCAGACAGTCAACTTATGTAATTTTGGGCCACATAACATTTCTAAACCTAGGCATGACAAACTCAAGTAATCCCAGATCATAACATCACCACAGGCTTGTAAAGTCAACACTAGGAATGATGGGTGCATGAGTTCATTTGACCCACCCATCACTCTGGGACAGGGTACATGTCTCGACAGCAGAGTCAAGAATGGGCCATCCTAGCACTTTGCTGAATCCACACAGTGCCTCCACTCCCATGGTTGTCTGCTGGCCACTGACCGGGCTTCCAAATGCCAATCATGTTTCCCAGAAGCACTCCCCTGGCAACACCCAATGCAGATCAGCATCACTGAATACACAAGGTCTTGGTTGCTCATCGAGTTTGGCAATGACATCTATGTGCAGAGGTGGACTCAAAGATGGCTGTGAAGTCCAAGATGGACCAGCAAGAGGCATCTGCAATGGGGGCAGGGAACCCAGCCAACAGGTTTGGGTGTCCCTGCTGCTGCCTTCCTTATTGCACAGGCCTCAGTGATGCTGGCATGTCAGTTTTCGTTGCAGGTGAGGGCTAGTTCGATCCAGTGTACACTTCTCAAAACTTCTTAGAGACTATTCCATTGTAGACAATGTTGGTTCTTTGGTCTTCGTCCATCTGGATAACAAGGCCCATCCATCTGAGCTGGGCTGTTATGATCGTGGCTTCAGTACTTTGGAAGCAACAAGGTACAGTAAAAAGAACCTACCAGTGGAAAACGAGCCAAGGAGTCAAGCAAAGAGCCAAGTACCTATAAAAGTGCAGCTTGTGTTCCTGTATAAGGGTGGTGACTTTAGTCTTGAACAGTCTTGTTCTGCACAAAGTCCAAAAAGCTGTGGCCGAGAATGCAAAGTTGTCACAGCGCAAAGTTATGTCATCTCTGCCCACTTCACCAGAATACAAGACTGGAAGACTTATACTTTTAGTAAATTCAGTACTGTTTTTTAACTGATACCAAAAAACTGACCCTTCTGAACCATAGTTAATTTTTTGCCATGACCACAGGATAGGTCTTCCAATATGGTTGATTTAAAAATGAGAAACTACTCAACGCATCACTTAAGGTGAATTACGTTGATGCCATTTTGAACATACTACGGTGATTCAGATGAAAGGCGCATACCTAACTGCTTAGTGTTTCCCTAGTTAAATCTACAATGTTTATTTGATTTTGTTTTTTTGAAGGGCAATTAGGGTTTTCATTCATTTTAATAACTGGATTTGTGCTCATTCAATAAATGCAGCCGTGAGGTGGGGCACAAGCAGTGCTCCTTCTCACGCCAGTCCCAAGCCCGGATAAATGCAGAGGGTTGTGTCAGGAAGGGCATCCGACATAAAACCTATGCCAAATCAA
>JAQQAE010021007.1:0-10558 GCA_029823295.1 Pseudamia nigra | reverse complement strand
CTACGCCTGTCTACAAAAAATAACAACACTAAAAGTATTAAGTTTGTTGAAGACAGTATGAACCTCTTCGCACTAACCACACAAGTTATTGAACAAAAAACTACAATTAGCAAAAATGAACAAATCAAGAATTTTAAAAAAAATTTCAGTTTGTTAAAGGCAGCATATGCTTACATAAATTATTCGTAAGAATAAAAACATGTGTGCTCCAGATTTAACAAACAATAGTAAAGAAAAAAAATTAAAAAGCAACAAAATTACAAAAAAAAATGCAACAAAGATGACCATCACACCTGTGTGAATATATTCAATATATTAGGCTTTTTAATACCTGGGTAGTTTTTATTAGATACCTTTTTACTTGTACTTACATACTGGTGCTTATGACTTCTTCTATCTGAGTCATTACAAAGTAACAATGCTTTTACTTGTGTACTGGTTCTGTGCATTGTACCCACCTCTGACAATCAGTAATGTCAGATAATGCCAAAGTGTTTGATAATTTCATCTCTTTTTGACACTCAGTATCAGTATTATAATCAGTCTAGGCAGTCCTATGGTAATTTAATTCCCAGCAGAAACTGGCTTGTCCTGAAATGCATCTTCATGTGATGCCTTTACAGCTAATCAGGATTATTGACACAATGAACATGACTCATGAGCAAAGACAGGCTTAAAAATATTCTCTGTATTAGTGATAAGGTGTTTTATATCGAATACAGCAACATACTGTATAAGTCAGTCTCTGATATGACAAGTTTAAGCCTCTGATGCAACACTGGTTATAGCACCAAAAATTTGAATCTTACTGTTAGTTTTTGGTTAATAAACTTTTTGGGCTGTGAGATCAGCTGCAACAGGATAAGAGTAAGCGCTGCATTTACTTTCTTCAAAGGCATACCAAAGTCCTGTAATGGTTTGCAAGCTGATATCTGGCAAAAATCAACTTTTTAAGTAGGTTTTTATCTTCAGAGCTTTGTTGGTTCCTCTCTAATGTGAGTCAGTGTGTGCGCACCACAAAGACGTCCTCCAGTCACAGGAGTTTCATACTGAACTACGTAAAACAAAACCCGGGAAATTCAATTTAAATTATTGTGAATTTTTTTAACAACAAAGTCTAATTTTACATTTAACAGAAGTAATTACTATTGGTTTCACTCTGTTTAAGCTGAAAGTGTAAAGTATTCAGCCCTGGCCTGAAAATACAAGCAATAACAAATCTTTTTTCAGACTCTCCTGTGTCTAGAAGACAACTCACAAGGCAAATCTATTCATTAATTTTTTTGCCAAACTTCAGCCCAGCGTCATCAAATCCCAATGAGAAAAAAAAGCCAGTGGACACCAAACAAAGGAAATTGCTTTCTTTCCTTTTAATGCTGGCATGTGGTTCAGGAGCATTTCTGCACCTGTGACAATACACCACTCAGTGTCACATCAGACCCGCTCTCTGCAGGGGTCAAATTGCCATTTTGCTACAAGATGAAGTGTCCCTTGAATTGATTATATTTCCACAATCACTCTGAGACGAGAAGAAAATAAGACAATTTCTCTTTATGAGTTGCTACACCTGCGCACACACTCGTCTGCTGCGCTAACTGCTGAGGATTGGCTAAAGACATGGACACAAAAAACCTGCCGTGTCAATCATAATGTACATATTTAGATCTCCATAATCATCCACTTAAACTACACAACACACTGGATGAGCTTAAATGAGTAGGTACATTTTAGACAAAAGGACAGACAAGTATAGAAACACTCAGTTGCACACATACAACTGCCTTCCTCTGCAGCACGCTGGTCTTCCTGCCCCTCCTAACCCCTGACCTCCATATCTGAGGGAGCAGGGTAAGCCTCCTAGTCCCTGAGCTGCTGCTCCCAAGCCCTTCCACACACACATGCACACACTAGCATCGGCACGGCCACCTCCACCCACCCATGTCTCACCCCTCAGTACTCCACCCCCAACCCCCAGAGGACCTGCTATCAGCTGGGCTGAGCCCTTCTGCACCAGCCTGATATCCACACAGGATTGGAGGGAGGGGCAGCGGCTGGGTGGAAGTACAGAGAGCTGTGATTTACAGTGAGAGACAGACAGAGAATAAGAATCAGGCTCTTTCTGTATTTTCTGTTTGTTGTTCCTGTCAGTTTGCTTCTGTCTTTGTGTGTCGCAGCTGTGTGTGTGTGTGTGTGTGTGTGTGGGGGTGTGTGGGTGTGTGTGTGTGCGAGCATCTATGTGTGTCCTTCTTCTTTCTGTCCATGTAATGATGATTATCACTAATGTGTTATTACTTCAAACGATGGCAGATTAGTCCCCACCTCCCTGCTCAATCCCCCTTTTTCATCCTTCTCTCCATCCAGCTGCCGCCCTGGTGTCACCCCTCAGAGTGTTGGGTGTAGTAATGCCATTCTGGCCTCTTCTTATCTCCTAACTCACACCCTGTCACCCAGGTGACCCATGAACTACCCTGAACAGGGGAGAGGAGGAAGAGGAGGGGGAGGAGGTTTCCTGGGAGCTGTAATGGGTGACTGGAGGATGGACAAGAAAGGAGGGAAAGTAGAACGAGAGTGAAAGGCAAAGCAGGTGGAGTGGAAGCAGAAGGTCCTCTCCAGGGTCTCAGATGAGTAAACTCCACCTAAATTACCTGAGTAGAGGCTGAAACTTTCAAATCATAACCAGAATGAGGGCAAATATGCTGTACATGTTCATGATAAGAAAACACTTTCACCTCATTTTCTACACAGAGCACAGATTCCCCACCATACATTGGTCATTTTTTTCTCTTGCACTTAATATGACCTGAAACAGTTGCTTTACATGTGGCTGGTGATGAAATGTAAACAGCTTACAGTTTCATTACAGGAAGACATAAACCGAAACTACTCAAAGTTTGATATTTCAGAAGCATCACATGGCATGAGCTCTGTTAATATGTCTCAATGCCAATGAACCTGCCAAATTGTTCAGATGTCATTCGATGACTTTGATGCCGAGGAGGCATAATTAATGACAAATTTACTGCAGCTGTCTAAAATTAATCAATTCTTCACAAAAATGTAACAAGCTGACAATGTGGTGTCACAACAGTGCAGGTAAACTGGTGTTATACGCTCATCTAGTTGCATGTTGTGCACATTTTATTGACTTTATCTTACCAATGAAATCCATTTTAAACAATGTACTGTATTTGTTTGTTTCATGCTTAAACTAAAGTTGCTTGCATTTCTTCCCAAAAATGTTGGTGATCCTTATCAACTTTTGAATAATATACTTTATTAGGGTTAGGAAAAAAAGAACTAGACAGAAAACAGAGTTTTGTTGGACTGTCTTAACCACCTCATCCACCTCCTAATAAATGTGTAGCCTCTAAACCACCACGATCTCAAATGTCCTGGAGACCATACTTGCTGAAGAAGTGAATGAAATTCCTCAAAACTATACAATGTCTGATATAATGTTCCAGCTCCAGAAGAGACTTCACCACGCCATTGTTCATTACCTCGCAGGATTTCATCCCCCATAAAAATCTATTCTTGTAAAAATTTATCAGCTCACCAACTCAGTGCCACCATTGTGAAATATCCTTTTCCTGTGTTAAGGATCTGAGACGTTTAACAAACTGTGCCCACTTGGATGGTGTTTATTCTCTTTTCTCACTGAGACAGAATAACCCATTAATAAGACGTCCTCTGCGGTCTCTAAAACCCAATCACAGTTTCTTTATAAACAGCAGTTTCTTCAAAGACACCAGTGAAAGTGAAAGAAACTGTGTAAATACAAAAAGGAGCATGTTGAAGTGCCTCCTTCTGCCTGTACCTTTCCATTTATTTTCTTACAAAAAGCTAAATCATTTCTGTTTGTCCACCATTAACACATAAAACTTAAAGCTCACTGTATCATCTTAATGGTTCATTTGTGTCTCTTTCAGATTCAGTAACTTTCTTTTACATTCTAGATGTTTAATGCGGTTAAAGGTCACATATCTTAACACATCATTTATATTTGTGCAGCTGACAGTAGTGATCATATTTTTACTGCTATAATGTGAACACCACAGAATTTATATAAATCTATAATCTCAATAAAGATGCATTTTCACTATACTTATAAATAAAATTATATGCACAGTGTATGAATGCTGGCGAAGATCGAAATTCAACAGCTGTATTCGTTGCCAAAATTGCAGCAATTAATACACGGTTCCAAGAAAAAATTGAAATGAATAATTTTAAGGTATGATTGATTGGGATTTTTTTTTTTATTTGTAGAATTTGGTGTAATGACTTCAAGAATGAAATGGCAAAAGAAATAATAACATCTGAAAATGTTTTGGCTGAACTGAGTTTATAGAACATTAACATGGCTCTGTTTAAGCATTTAAACTGCAAAGATTTCTGATGGAACAGGGAGATTCATCTTTCCCAGTCAAAATATGTAGTTGTCCCCCCAATAAACCAGGTAAAATACATGTTAATACTGTAAATTAAAAATTATATGTAACTTTGGGTCTCTAAAAATGTTGCTTTACATAAATAATAACTTTTCTTTGATATTATTTGGATTCATGTTTTCCTAAATCTGTTTTGATAATTCTGGTTAATTTTGTTCATTTCATTTATGATTTTGTTCTTTTTCAATCCTTCACACTATTTTGTTAATTGTGTTTTACTGATTTAGTACTTATTTTGTTCCTTTTTTGATTTTATGTTTTATGTCACAGCATTGAATCAAAATTAACAAAACAAATCAAATCTTCACTCTTATCTATCTTACTTTGTTTTTCCATCAAAGAGTAAAACATATTTTCTGAGTGATAAGTGGGTATAAGGAGAGATTTTTGCCGGTTTAGAATAAATTTGTGGTACCATTTGGCTCATGTTCATTTTTTCCGTTGTTTCCACATTTATTTTGTTTATTTTCTTGAGTATTTTTTTTTCATTCCATTCCTAAACGCATGCTGGCACACACTGATGCATTAACAATTATCCAGGACACAGAAAATGAAGTGTTTAGTGCTCCAAATTTTCAGACACCTCACTAAAATGCCCCCTCCCCTTCCCGTTGCATGCAAATATCTTGTGCACTGTGACATATTTGTGTTTGAACAAATCTGTGCTTATGTGTCTGCAGATGTGATTCTGATCTTGCAGCCCTGAATGAATATGTTGTTTTAAGCAGAGATTAAACACAGAACACATTCAGATCTGTCAACAATATCGCAGCAGCTACTCCATGAGAGATTTAAAGCAAAGCAGCTAATAGAAATCTTTCAGCGGCTAAAAATAAGAATGGCGAGATAGAAACAAAACGGCTGAGTATTTGATGGCGACTGTACATCTGATTTGCATACTTGTCTATACACTCTCCCCACTGATTCGGAGGCAGACCTTATCTCTGTATTTTTAGCTTGAAACCTGCCAATGACTGACTGTTAACCCTTCAGAAATTCATCATTTGGCCGGATTGATTAAAAGATGAGTGAACTTATTATGCATTAAAGCGTCATGTCAAAGCCCTGGCACGGCGAGATAGTGGCCTTATCTCTCCTCTACCTGATAAGAGACAACATGGGAGAGAGACGGGGCAGTGGAGGGCGAGGAGGGGGGGTGATGGAGAGGTAGAGGAAGTAGAAGAAGCAGAGCAAGGCGGGAAGGAAGGGGTGGGGGGGCTGTGGAGTTGTAATAAGATGGGAAGACAGTTTAGAGTACATTTAGAGCAGAGGGGAGGAAGAGGAGAAGCTGAGAGCAATGGCAGAGAAGATGGACACAAGGGAGCACCTCATGTTCCCTCTGTCATCATCTTTTCTTCTTGGTTTGGTTTCAACATTTTTTTAGTCAGGCATCTGTGGATTCTACTGGTAATGCTGAACGTTTTCTCTGTTCTGCTCAGTGGGCAAGGACTGAGGTGGAAATAATCTAAGGTTGTAATACCGCCACCAACCACTAGGACACTGTTCATTCAGGTCCCATAGAGTTATAGTGGACTAGTCTCTGAAAATACTAAGTAAATGCGTTTTTGTCACAAGTTGTCATCTCTGATAAATGATCTGGTAGTCCATCTTTAAAATGTTGCTCTGTTATTAAGATCTCATGATAAACAGATACGTTTCTGCCCTGCTGGGTTTTGATTGACAGGTCCACTCACTTGTGAAGCTGAACCGCACCTTTAGAGCATCACAGAATGGATTTTCCACTGTAGTTGTGGTTCAGTGTTTACACCATCAAGGCTACAATATGCTTTTGATAGCCAATGCGTGATGAAGTCACCAAGTCTGAGCTAGCATTTGGAGCAGTTGTTCTGAAACAGGGAGCATTTTCCCCCAAAGTTTGGTTTGTTTTATGTTTGTATGAACCCAGCAATCAGACTCAGCCGTGGGACAAAACAAGCAGGTCTAGATGGCCAAGAAGGGGTCGTCTTGACTTGCTTCCATTTGATCCCTGTAGCGGTTTGTTTACAAAGAGAACACAATCAACTTGGCAGCAGACTCATATCTCTGGTTCACAATGATGGCACAGACATGCTCTGCATACCTAGCAGCTAACTAGACAGGTCTGACCTAAACAAGAGGCATAAGTGAAGTTTACTTGAAGCGTTGTGTGCATATGTGCATGCTTCAGAACCTCCTTCCTTGCGGTGACACGTCTCCATCAGATGCATGAGGACGTGTTTTTTTTTTTAATCTCAGCAGAACTTGAAATTTTGTTTGATTAGTGGACACTGGTGCATTAACCAGGGAAACACAAAAAGACAAACTAGCCACATGCAGCTGATGATCTGCGGTCGTTGTCCTCCGGGTAAAAAGAAGATTTCTAGCCAATGAGAGCATGGCGTGTGTTTATAACGTTGGAGCGTTACAGACTGTTGGGAACACAAATGACATCAAGGAAATTGCAACAAATGTATAATTTTAGCCACTGAATCAGAACAAAGCAAACCTGTGTGAACACACCCACTGCATTAAAGAAGCTCCTCCCTCATTCATCCAAATATGGACACATTACATTTTTGGCTCTAAAATGGTGTCCAAAAATTAACCTGATTGGCCTCAAAACCAATGGGCAACGTGAAGGTCACTGATACACTGATATACAGTCTTTAGCTGTGATAAATTATTATTTCCATCAAGGAGGTTGTTTTCATCCGCATTAGGTTGTTTATTAACAGCATAAAACAATGTCCAGGTTTTTATGAAATATTCAAAATTGGCCAGAATCAAGCATGAGGAACATTTCATCAGATTTTGTATCTGATCCATATCAGTGTCTGGATCCAGGAAGTCTTTTGAAGGATACTTCACCTTTGCAAATAGGACCATTTTCAACATTTCTGCTCATAACTCCACAAGTAATACCCAGAAAGAAGGTCAGAAAAGTGCAGAGCAACATCTTGAAGTTTAATCTGGATCCTGGTAATATTCCCAATGTGGTGATCCACAATGTGTCCAGTAGGGGACGAGGTCTCGCTGATGTTAACATGGGCCTGAAATTTAAGAAAAGCACAAAAAGTGAACAAAACCAAGCAGTAAATCAATGAAGTCAACAAAATCATAAAGAAAATGAAAAAAAAGCAAGAAACCAACCAAGTATCAAAGTATCAAGAAAATGGACAAACATTAACAAAAAATTCCTTAAAATGAACAGAAATGAACAAAATGCACTAAAACAACAAAATTAACAAAGCAATAAACAAAATTGTATAGTCAAGAAAATGCATAGGGGTGTATACAGTACTCAGGAAAATGAACATAAATGGATGAAAAATATCAAAATAATGAGAAAAAATGAACAATATGAGCAATAAAATTAGCAAAAAAAACAGTAAAGAAAATGAACAAAAATTGATGCAAAATAACAAAATAGTCAGAGAAAATGAACAAATTAAGCAACAAAATTTGCACAAATAAAAAAATAATCAAACAAATGACCATAAATGGATGAAAAATAGCAACATATTCAAAAAAGTGAACTAAATAAGCAATAAAATTAGCAAAAAAATGAAGTAATAGAGAAAATTATTAAAGTAATCAAGGCATTATTTATGTAAAGTGGTTTTTTAAAGACACAGAAGTGATATAACATTTCAGTTTACTAACTACTGGAACAAACAAATACACATTTTACTGATACTGAGCTGGATGAATCACCTTTGCTTTTATTCACCGCCTGCTGCTCCTTACGTTGCTTTTTTCGTGCCTCCATTTGCATTTTCCTCGATTTCTCTCTTCACTGTTCAGTGGTCTGGCTCGCCTTTTCTCTTTTTTCTACAGTTTCTTCTCTCTCCCCTTTCGCTCACTCTCTCTCTCTCTCTCTCTCTCTCTCTCTCTCTCTCTCACTCTCTTCCAGAGGTCTTTGAAGGGAGGTCATGAGGGAGACAATGCAAACACAGGCCTTCTGAATAGAGAATGGGAAGAGGACAGCTGTTGGAGATGACAGCGATGGCTGTTAAAACGCAATCTGTCTCTCTTCCCACCGGCCTGTTGCAGAGAGCACACACACACACACCCCAACACACACACACATACACACACACGCACACACACAGGGGCTGCACCTCATGTCTTTTCACTCAGGCCACAATGTCATGGTGACACTCCCAACTGTCAAACGTAAGTGTGAGAGCACACACTTCCAGGCATGTGTCATCACACATACACACACATATGGAAATTCACACACACATTTGCTGTATAATGTGCAGTGGCTGTACATGAACCATGAGTATATAGGTGTAGGTTTCAGAAATAGTGGGGTGGGGGGATTTGCCCTGTCAGCACTAGTAACGTGTATTTGTCCCCCTATTTAAAAGAAAACCCTAAATATCCTGTTTCACATAAATAATAGCTGTTCATTTTTGGGTTGTATTTTGTTATTTTCTTTATTGTTGAGCAATTTCTTAATTATTTTGATAATGTACATTGATTTTTTTTTTTATCGTTTCTTCATTTTTGTTCAATTTGTGCTTCTTTTATTCATTTTAATGTGTTGTGAATGACAGGGTAGGGTAAAACAAGCTCAAATAAGTTCAGTCTTCCTTCATGTATGTGTTATTGTCATACATTTCAAGTGTCAAATACATAAAAATGATATGATATGTGGATGCTTTTAGCATACAGTAAAAATGTAGCCATTATGTCAGCTTATTATGAATTTTTGGTCCCACTTTGTTCCTTATTTTGGTTCATTCCATGCTTGTTTTGATTACTTTGATCTTGACCTTTTTTGCTTGTTTTGTTCATATTTTAATTTATTTCATTTACTTGGTTGTTTTGCTCATTTTTATTCATGTTCTTGCTTATTGTCTTTTCATTATTATTCTTATTTCTTATTATTTTGTTCATTATTCACTCCACCAAGGAAGTTATGCTTTCATCTTTTTTTCATTGATGATAGCGGTTTTGAGTTTGCTTGTTAACAACATAACACAAAAATGAATGCACACATTTTGATGAAAGTTTCAGGGTAGGACTGAGATGGCACAAGGGAGTTATTTATTTATTTATTGGCATAAATTGTCAGCAGCAAAGGGACAAATGAATGCATTAACATTTCACCAGATATACAGCAAGCCAAGTTTTATATTTGATGTTCAACACTGAACATTTCCAGGAGGATTTAAAGGTGCCCATCATCTATAACATTTGGAACAGAGGCATTTTAAATCTATTTGATTGAAATTAATAGAAATGAACAAAGTAAACAAAATAATGAGCAACATATCAACTAAACAGAACAAAAATGATCAAAAACAAATAAAATAAGAAGCAAAAGGAACAAAACTGTGCTAAAGGAGGAAAGAAATAATACCAAAAACAAACAAAAAAGATCAGTAATGTAGAGCAGAAGTAAAAGTAACAAAAAGAAACACAAATGCATTTTTAGAGAAAATCAATAAAAACTAATAAATTGTGCAAAACTGAACAGAACACACAAAATGATCCCTTATAATGAACATAAATGATCAAAATAATCTAGGAAATCAGTGTATGACAAGGGTTGAATGCTTTTGCAATCACTTTATTAAGTTTCTTCATTTCATTGACATTTGTGACGCATAATGATCTGGCTTGCAGGAGCAATCTCCTGATATCTGAAGATGATCTGTGTGGTTCAACAACTGAGCAACAGTGTTAATATTAATTAGAATTTGTTCAAAATAAAAACACCAAAAAGAAGCAGAAAAAACACATAAAGTCACTTAAAGCACAAACAACCTACCAGAATAAATTATGTTACATTATGAACAGGTGTATAAACCATTAAACTTAGCAAATTGTGAATTGTTATGACATCTTTTACTCATTTGTTCTTTTGCTTAGCTCTTTTATCAGTTGTTCACTGTAGATATAATTTAGCACTTCTGATTAAATATCAAGATAACTGATTGACATTAATGATGTCCTGGGTGGTGGGGCCTTTCTGCGTGGAGTTTGCATGTTCTCTGCTTGGGTTCTCTCCGGGTTCTCCGGCTTCCTCCCACAACCAAAAACATGTACTAGGTTAATTGGCTACTCTAAATTGTCCATAGTTGTGAATGCAAATGATCATCTGTCTGTATAGT
>JAQQAE010021006.1:0-10558 GCA_029823295.1 Pseudamia nigra | reverse complement strand
TTTATCTTTCAGCAGGACAGTGACCCTAAGCACACAGCCAAGATATCGAAGGAGTGGCTTCAGAACAACTCAGTGAACGTAGTGTAGTGTAGTGTTGTGCTGTGAAGCATAGCTCAGTATTGTGTAGTACATTGTAATATAGCATAGTGTGATTGAGTGTTGTGTTGTGTATAGTAGTGCAGTGTAGCTTGATCAGGTACTGCTCTAACTGTACAGCTCTGTTCTGTGCCTAAAAGCTGCTCTCTCTCTCTCTCTCTCTCTCTCTCTCTCTCTGTACAGTTGTCTAGGAAACAAAGACTAGCTATTATGGAGATGTAACACTGTAAGAAAAGCGCACAATGACAGAGTTTGCACTGTACACAGACCTGCGTTTCCATACATGTGCAATAGCTGATCACATGTTGGCATGTTCTATTCTTTTTTCTGTTTTCATCTCCTCATTACAGAAACATACATTAGGTCATGTAGCCTTTCCATCCTCTGTGTCCTATCTCAGTGTGTATATTTACAAACTCAGTCTTCAGTTGTAGATGTTTTCTGTTTACCACCAGGTCACACACTTACTATAAAAAGACTGGGAGACATACTGCATCTGTGTTACATCTCTTTTACACCTGTTGCTCATCTTTGCCAAGCTTGCAACCTCTTTTTTTCTGTCTTTATCTCCCAGGTCTCTATTAACCATAAAAACAACAATAATGAGTTTATAGTATTAAATATTTGCACATGAATATCCTTCCCTTGCAATGCCCGTATTTCTACATCTAAATCTCCATCCTGCATTTCTGAATATTTTATTGTATATTATCTAACTATATTTGCATATTTACATCAAAAAACACTTAATCATCCAAGCATTAGAGATTTGTGTCACAACACTGCAGTTTAAACATTAAAACAAAATTGTAGAGGCTGATTTAAGACCTGACTGAAAGTTGAAGAAAGCAGACAGTCATTTGTGATTTTAAATTACTACATTCAAGATGTTGAAAAGACACAAATAATGTACAAGAACAAAAAAGTACACCTCACCTGTTGCGTATTAACAGCCATACAAGATGCAAAAAGACACAAAAGACAATATACAATGTTAAAAATGCAAAAAGAGGAAAAAGGAGAAAAATCATAAAATATCCAAAATGGATGAAAACAATTTAAATGTACAAGATACAAACAACACACGATGCTAAAAGAAAAAAAATACAAAAATGAAATAAAAGACACAAAAAATAAAGACAATTCCCTCCAGTTTTGTGATTTTTAAGTTACATTTATCTGGTCATTCTGATTTACATTAATTAGATCAAAATGAATAAAATTATCCAAATGTGAGCTCTTTATACTTATTGGTATTATTTTTTTTTACTGTTTATAAATTTAGATTTCATTTCAATTCATACTATACGTAGACTTATACTCTTTATATATATTGCTATTTATTATTTATTACTATTTATACATTTGTACTTCATTATTCATGCTATGGACTTACTAATACTTTTTACTATGCATTATTTATCAACAGTTATACATTTTTACTTTACGTATTACTATAAAAAGTATTCTTAATACTAATTACTATTTATCATATATTAATATTTATACTATAGACTTATACTTAATATTTAGCACTAGCTCTTTATAATTTATTACTATTTTTGCATAATTAGAAATTATACTATAAACATACTTTTAATGCAAATTACCGTACTATTGATTATTTATTACTTTTTATACATTTATACTTTATTACAATGTATACATTTTTACTGTATTACTATTCATACTATAGACTTACTCATAATATGTAATACTATTTAGTACTTCATTGCTATTTATACATTTTTGCTTTATTACTATTTATCCTATAGGTAAAAGAAAAAATGTCTGCTGTAAAATATGATACTTAAATATAGCAAGATAAAATCTCCAAGTTAAATGTTTAACTACTAGTAGAAACAAATTTCCTACTGTAGAATCATATTTGCAGTTTAACTCACATACCTTACTGTGACATATGTGAAATCATCCCATATCCAACTTCACAGACTCACTCTTTCTGCTGGACTGTGCCTGTTGCTGTTGTTCAAAGCAAACTGATCTTGTTTTAATGTGAATCCCAGAATGACAAACCCACATGTGGGATCCCAACACCAGCTGACTACTGACCTGGCTGGCCCTCCGGGTATGAGGAGGAAACACAAACGATCACACAGAGAAACAGAAAAAAACGTTCCGTTCTTTGCTCTGAGATGTTGTGCATCTTCTGTGGAAGTGTTTCTGGACTAAAAGACGTCAACAAGGAGTCATGGCCTCCTGATGGCATGAGAGTCATCACAGAGGCACCAATTCACCACAGGCAAATTAGTAAAGCCATGACCAGTAAATGTTTTACTGGAGATAAGGTCGCTACAGTGAAAAAGATTTATACAATCTGGTTTAGTTAAGCTGCTCTGCTACTGTACAAATGTTTTCAATAATGTTTTCTTTCATTCAGACAGAGCCTTAGGGCTGACAATGCTGAGATGACAGAGGTATAAATGTACAGTAGACTGAGCTCATGTATGTATATTCTCCTTTAATACCTAATTTACTGGCAGATAGTCTCTGCTGATTAACTCTTCTCTAAAACTAACCTGTCAAAATAAACAGATTAATATTACAATGTATTTCAGCAATTTACTAGCAACTGTGGTTTGAAAGTGGAAACAATGTGGAAGTATCATAAAGCATAATAACACTGATGCCAACAAATGCTGCATTGAAGTTCTGCATGAAGTTTTTTGGTCTTTCTGGTCCCATTCGCCTTATTTGAACCCTTAGGTGAACTGAGGACACTGTAAGTGAGTGCTCTGTTAAAGCTTTAGTGCTTAATTCAAAATATACAAACAGTGGAACAGCCAGTAGGTGATGCTGACCACTTTTTTGACCTCTTCTTGTGTACAATTTCTGTGTGATTTTGTTGCAAGGAATTGGCCATTTATGAATTCACAAAATGTTTTGCCTTCTCCTCAATGGACACGAAACAAGAAGTTTGCCACCAGAGACCAGAGTTTGCATAACACTTATAATCTGCTTAGATGTATGTAATTAAAAGGTATTCAGGGTTAGAAAAGGATTGTTTGTATCCTTGAATGACCCTGTAAAGGATTAACTGATCATATATAATGAATGAATGTGTATAAATTCGGCGAGACAGAGTTGGTTTTATCCATGTAGAGTCATCTTATTCACATGCTGTGGTTTTTGTGAATGTACATGACACTGTGGTAATTTAAACCTAGTGCACTGGTTCAGTAGGTGAAGTGTGTCATGTGATCCACTCGAATGCTAAATGCCCACCTGTGCACAGTCAACACCTCTCACCTATAAGACACACGTGCAGAACTGTACACCCACTCTCACCATGTCCAAAAACAGGAATTGAAAAAACAATAGCCACACATTTCAAAACGATGATTAACATCCAATGACAAAACGCTGCGCTGAAGGTTTGAGCTCAGCCGTCACTCACTCAGTGCAATGGCATGGAGCAGGCAGAGAAAACAACAGTGAACGGACCCAAACCTGAATCACCTCTTAAACTGCGACAACATCCTATCAGTTATTGTTCCTCAACAAGCTGCATTACACGGTGAAATTCACACTTCCTTCCTTCACATCTGATCATGTTTCCTGGATAAGAGTAATGTTACTGTTAATGATATAAAGAATGAGACTCACAAAACATGACTAAACACGTGAAAGTGATAAATCTGACCCAGACTAACCTTGCATGACTAAAAAAAGATCCTTACCTCAACATATCAAACAACTCCAACATCTTTGTAAATAAGGACCACCTGTGATTATTTTGTGCAATTCACTTAACATCTCTTCAAATTTAAGCATCTGTATATATCCTGCTCCAGAAAATATTATTTCAGTAGTCATCTGATGTTCCAAATTAAAGCACCACTTGTAACAGACCCAATTGAGTTATGCAGTTTATATCTTTTATTACATTTGTGGAGCAAATAGTTCAATGTGTATTTTACCAGATTATGCCTCCTAATGACACAAAACAGGGACTTGCTGACTTTTCATGGCATGATCACATTCGAAGGTTGATTTATTGTTGCAGCTCTACACACAACCCAATGATGACTTTTATTAATTATGATAATTACAAACATATTCCCATTATGATGTTTTCCTCACATTATCCAGGTCTAATTAAAATTGTTAAAATGGTGAACCAAGACTAGTGATAGTGCATCATTTCACCTTCATCATCCTTCTCACAAACCTTTAAATACACTGTCATGAATGGCTTCAATGGCTTAGTGTCAAAAGACAAGCAAAAACACATTAGTAAAAATACACTTAGAAATGTATAAGATATTTTAGACAATTTCAAAAGGTTTAAAGCAGTAGAAGCGTCACCTTGTGAATGATCCAGTCAGAGATGTGTACCTGCTGTCCCTGGCAGGCGTCCAGTACAGGCTATAGAGCACTAAATATAAACACCTCTGAGTCTCTTCTTTCACCCACAGCTCCTCTACACCTCTGTGTATTTCTTTAATTTCTTGTAATTCTGCATCTCTTACTTGTTTCAGCCTCCGTCTCCTCCTCTTTGTCACTCCTGTCCCTGCTGTTTGCCTGGAATGTCACTGCTGTATTGCTCCACAGTTAATAATCTCCTGCTGCCTGTTGCTCTCAACTGTTTGGTCAACAACACACACACTCCCGGGAGTTAAGAGTCATTGAACGGTCTCGGTGCAATCCCTCTCTCAGTCTCCTCCTTTCTCTTTAACTCCCCTCCCTCCCTCCTCTGGGTATTTTAACATATCCAGGCCTGTCCTCTCTGTTACTTCTCACAACCTTTTCCTCCTCACTACATGGATACAGTTATAAATACTCCTTCTACTCGCTTTTCGCCTACAACACCTTCAGAGAGAGGGTAAACACAAACAAAATCCAACCCTTCTTCTTGTTCTCTGGCAATCTGTCAACCCAAGCTTGAATAAAACCACCTGAAATATGCCAAGAATGTAAAGATAAAGAATGTATTACCAAGGCTGAGCAGAGGAACAGCCAGTGTGTTTGTGCTTCTCTTTTTCTTGTTGCTTTTTAGGGGCTGCTTTAAAAAGGTTGTTGTTCCTCTTTTAACACCTTTAGACCTGCTCTTGTGTTGTTCCTCTCAAGATAAAACACCTTGTCTATTAGTGACTACATGCTTTCTATGCAGATAAACACTGTTGTTCATGGTTTGCCTGCCAAATAGGCATTGCACAACACAATTTTGACATTACAGCGTGATGAATAACGAATGGACAGACACTTAACAGACAAACGCAAACAGAAACTTGAAAGGTATTTTTTAGACCAACCTTGTGCACTATCTCTCCGAGCTCCCGGCAGTTTCTAAATATGTCCTTGGTGGCGGCGTATTCACTCAAATGGAAAAACTGATACCTGAAAAGACAGACTGGTTCAAATAAATCTGGCTAAAACTTTTTTAAAAACACAGAATGAAAGCAAAGGCAATTGTAATATTACAAGGTACACTACAAGACAAAAGTCTAGACACACCTCCTCCTTCAGCGTTTTTTCTTTTGTTAATATTTTCAACATTGTACATCAAAACTGAAGACAACCAAACGGTGTAAGAACATGTATGGAATTATGTAGTAAACAAAAAAAGTTAAACAATGCAAAAGTGGCCATATTTAGCTTTGATGACAACTTTGCACTCTCATGGCATTCTCTCATCACCGAGGTACAATCGTAGGGATTGTGCTGGTCTCACACTGGCCCAGCTCCAAGCACGCTAAGGCATGGATACTGTACAACTTTATTCACTTTGTGATTTATGTTTGAGTTATTTTTGGCCACATATCCTCTGCTGGATTTCTCCATTATGTAGGGTAGAGATTTTCAGTTTAATCATGCTGCCTGCATTCTGAGGCAGCAGGAGATAATGTTTATTTATCAAGACTATGCCATGTCTGTGTGCTCATACTTATTTGTGAGCAGCAGCTCCATGCCAAAGACAACCTCTGCCAACAGCATCAGTGCCAGGAAAGTGTGCTGTACTTCACCACGGATCAGAGCCCTGGCAATACGCAATTTATCTGCATTTTAGCTGTGTAGCAGGCCTGTGCACAGGGCAAATTGACTAATATGAGTAGGCCCTTACAAAGAAAGATATGGCATGTTTCACACCTAAAGGATTAATCATTTGAGTAATGTGAGTACTACCAATCTGCACAGGCTCTACTGTGGTTGGAAGAGGTGACCTTCAGCACGGAAGAGTTGCTCATGAGTACAAACATGCTGACATGGTATAGACCTGATATATAAACATATTCTCCTGCTGCCTCTGCATGTAAAAAGTTCAATTAAACTAAAAAATCACCATCTCACATAATGATGAAATCCAGTAGAAGTCTGTGTAGGTGTGTTTCCACTGCAGGAACTTCAGGATAATTTTATAGGGCTGAGGCCACTGGTGCATGTCTCCACTACAGGAACTGGCCCCACGGGTCAAATTACAGGAACCAATAAGGGGTCTAGCTGAGACCCTGCTTCAGGGTAGGTACTCCAAACAGCCCTGAAAACTCCCAGGCGGATGGTACAGATTTACTCAATGCTGATTGGGTATACCCCGAGCAGGATATAATGTCAAAAGGAACAATGAAGAACTGACAAAACGGGGGTTATGTGGGTTGTTCTAGGCGTACCTGTCAAACGTCTGAATTTTGTACAATCAGCTAGATGACATCTGTTGAGTTGTCTTATTGAAACAAGTAAAAACAGAATTGCAATAATCAATGCGAGATGAGATGACAGCGAGAATGATCATTTCAAGATCCGATTTTGACAACTTTCTCCTTACTTTAGAAATATTTCTCAGGTGTTAAAAACAATTTTTGGTCAGCTGTCAGGAGTGACCCTCCCAAGACATAGCCTGATCAAACACAACCCTATTATTTGTCCCTGATGTACAGCACTTTGTTTCAGCTATGGTTGTTTTAAACTGCTTTGTAAATTAAGTTGATTGATTGATTGACAACCCCAAGGTTTCTGAGGCTGGTTTTTACAGATGAGCCCAGAACACCAAGGTGGTTTCTGATCAGTGGGATTATCAGGAGCAATGATGAGAGTTTCTGTTTTATTTTAATTTATTTGAAGGAAATTTGAAGAGAGCCAGTTTGTGATGCAAGACACATATTCCAAGAACACAGATAAAAAGTGAAACTCTGAGCCATTGAAGGAGCAATACAACTGACTAAGAAAATAGCCAGGCACTGCATGCATGTAATCATCAACTGAATTCATTGACCATTGACCATAATTTTACTTGACTTCTTTTTTGTTCTATTAAACTACATGTTCTTCTGTTAAAGGTAACTAGATACCAGCTGAAAACAGTTGACACTATTACTCAATGCTGATATTGTCTTTCAAATATTTGCACATCAGCTCGATAAATGAACATTTATAATGTATCAAGGGCTGCAAGAGGCATGGGTCTGCACCTCAGATAAGTGCATTCTAGTTTTTCATGCACATACTCACAGAAGACTTCAAACCTTCTCAGCACATGGATAAATTATTGGCCAAAAACACCTTCATTCAACAAAAAACCTCCAGCAACAGGATCCACTTTTATAAAACAAAATATCACAGAGCACAAGAGAGTAAAAATAGCTGCTGAATAAAATAGAATTTGGAGTAGTGTGTATGTAACTGTTAGATAACTTCCTTTTTACAAACCTGTTGAGCAGAGAGAAGAGTCCTTTGGCAGAGCAGATGAGCTCCACCACCACCTGCAGTAAACCCAAAGGTAGCTTGGTGTGGTTGCGGCCGTCGTACTTGGTATTGCGCCAGCGACTCTGGATGCCCATCTGCAGAGTGTGAGCCAGTGCACGCAGCTTCTCTGTGAGGCCTCGCAGGTTCTCACCACTGATACCGTAGGTCTGCAAAGCACACATGGGACTGGTTACGGGAACATCATGCTTATCAATCTGTGGTGTTAAAGACAGATGTTCTGAATAATTCCTTCTACTGTCAATTTTCAAATATAGTTATACTAAGTGGCGCTTACAAAACCTGTAGAATAATAATAGAAAGACAAGAGAGAAAATGATGATTCATACTTAAAATCCTCCACCTTCTTTATCTTGGGTCCATTCCTCTTGGGTCCTTCTCATTCACACACA
The DNA here is from genome assembly GCA_029823295.1 of Pseudamia nigra. Lineage (NCBI taxonomy): Eukaryota > Metazoa > Chordata > Actinopteri > Kurtiformes > Apogonidae > Pseudamia > Pseudamia nigra. The sequence goes on along the minus strand of JAQQAE010021006.1, from coordinate 2,351 downwards.
TATATTCTGTCTTACTGAGGCTAACCTTCATTCCTCTCCTTCCCAGGGCATACCTCCACCTCTCTAGATTTTCCTCCCCTTGCTCCCTGCTCTCACTACAGATCACAATGTCATCTGCAAACATCATAGTCCATTGAGATTCTTGTCGAACCTCATCTGTCAGCCTGTCCATCACCATAGCGAACAAGAAGGAGCTCAGAGCTGATCCTTGTTGCAGTCCCACCTCCTCCTTGAACTCTTCTGTCACACCGACAGCACACCTCACCACTGTCTTACATGTCTCATATATGTCCTGCACCACTCTAACATACTTCTCCACCACTCCAGTGTTATCTCGTCTATCTCTGTCTGTTAGTTAATAAGCAAGATTACTCAAAAAGTAATGAACAGATTTTGAAGAAATTTTAAGGGAAGGTGTGAAATGGGAGAAGGAACAGATGATTAAATTTTAGTGGTGCTCTGAATCACCATTTCAGTGCACAGCGTTTTTCTTGTGCTGACCACTCAAAATCTCTGGGCCCTGGGCTGAAGACGTTTCCTGATAGTGAGCTGGCAATTTTTTGATTACGGGGCTGAACACTGATTGGTGTAACATGGAAGTCAATATGCTGCTGCAAACCTGTTTATTTCATTCGTATGAGCTACAATTCGGTTGTTGAGCATTTGGAGAATGGACCAAAAAATGAAGAGAAGCTATGAGAAGTGGACGGACGACAAGGTCCAGACTCTTTCAGCATCTTTGCTGAAGAAGAAACTCAGTAGGACTTCGAGTCACAACTTGAAATGGCTGAGTGTACAGGAAAATAGCTGACAAGCTAGCAGAGCTTAACGTAGGGCACACACCAAAACAAATTCACAAAAAGCTGAAGAAACTGAAGCAGGATTACAAGTCTCAATTGGAGTAGCGGGACTGCTTCCTCCAGCAAATCGCAAATGGTCGGGGCTTATATGAAGCAGTTAGTCAAGAGTTTGTGCATCATGTTTTTCTTTTACACAAAGCCACAGTAATGTGATAATTTGGTAGTAGTGAGTGCTGCATTAATTCATTAATTCACAAGACATGGATTAATAGAAAGGTGTGTCCTGCATATATGTACATTATTTTAACACTGTATCCTAACTAAGTCACTGGGGAGGGGCTAAAGAGCCACATGTGCCCCTGGAGCCACGGGTTGCAGACAACTGCTTGCAGAATCATTACTGGTGTGCATACAAGATAAACAATATTATCTTTTGGGACTTAAGGGCTTCTGTAGGAACGACATTCAAAGGTGATTTTCACATCAACAGTAATCACTACTAGGGCCCCACTTCCATCTGACAGTAAGATTACACATGTCGGTCTTGTAGAAGCTGAGAAACACATGATTTATTGTAGGTATGTCATTTTCACAGAAATTGGCTCTGGGCTTGTGTTACCAGAATCAGAGTAACCACATTTTACCAATGCCTACATTGTTACCAGAGCAACCAGTGCAGACAGATTGGCGATGTCTGGACATAAATCCCATCGGATCACTTGTAAATAAAAAATATTGAAAGATCTGACTTGAGCAGTCTGAACAGAGACAAAGGGAAAAAATGGGAAGAAATGAAAAGAAATTATCTGAATTAGGACTGGACAATATAAAAATAATTACTGGTATTGTGATATACTTTATTTTTATACCTTGATAATTAGATTTTTTAGAGTTATTTTTTAGTTAAATCACTTAGAATGTGTGTAACTATTAGTAATAAGAATAAGAATCTGCACTAACAATCAAACCTAACAGGTGGCGTGTTACGGTTGTAACACGCCACCTGTTAGGTTGTCTTGGACTCCTCAATGTCTTTTGTATTTTTAAACTTGTTTTATCTTTTGCAACATCTTTGCATTTTGTACACAATTCTGCCTTTTCATGCCTCATACTGCAGGTAATTTACAACATTTCATCTTGTTGCATCTTTAAGGTTGTCTTTGACATAGATTTTGACTTTTTGTATCTTTTTAAAAATCCTATTTTTCATTTTTACATTGTTTTCATCAATATCTGGTTTCTTTAACTTTCACTCACGATAAAATATCAGCCTTTAAAGGACAATTATTGATACTGACTTGTAAGAATATTTATTGTTATAGAATTTTTGGCCGTATTGCACACTCTTACTCTCTGGAATTTGAACAAAACCAAAAATCATCATACAAAAGCTCATAGAAGTGAATGTGCAGCACTTACTATTGCTTTTGGCATTGCCACAATCAAATTTTCATATCAGTAGATATTGATAATTATGGTGAGAAATGATGATAAGTGACACAGAATTAAATGAAGATAAATGTTACATAAAAATGCAAAGCTGGGACAGGC
>JAQQAE010021005.1:0-10558 GCA_029823295.1 Pseudamia nigra | reverse complement strand
AACCCTGGGACCTTATATAGACAGGTGTGTGAGTTTCCAAATCATGTCCAATCAACTGAATTTTCCACACGTGGATCAAATTAAGCTGCTGAAACATCAAGGATGATCAGTGGATCAGATGCACCTGAGCTCAATGTTGAGCTTCATGGCAAAGGCTATGAATTCTTATGTACATGTAATTTCTCAGGTTTTTTTATTTTTAATAAATTTGCAACAATTTCAAAAAAACACTTTTTCACATTGTGATTATGGGGTGTTGGGTGTAGAATTTTGAGGGAAAAAATGAATTTAATCCATTTTGGAATAAGGCTGTAACATAAACAATTGTGGGAAAAGTGAAGCGCTATGAATACTTTCAGGATGCACTGTATCACTGTAGTGTTTTAACACGTTATTTCAGATTAAAATCAACAAAAACAGCTTAACCGATTGAGGCAGTGGCTGGAGATTAAATCACCGTCTTTGCAAGAGTCTTGTGATTCTGAACGCAGTGAAGACACCGAAAATAAACAAGTAGCAGAGTCTGTTGCTGACCTGTATAATTCTAATTAAAGACTTCATGCAACTTCTGTGATGTACTGTAGAAGTGTCCCAAAAGTACACCTCTACATCATCATCATCATCACCACCACCACCACCATCACCATCATCATCATCATCATCAAGGCGGGAAGGATAAGACAGGATTTGGCAGGTTTGGACATTTTTACTTTTAGATTCATTGATTTTATGCATACTATCAGCAGTGCTGCGTCATAAAATTGTGTTGACAAACCAAAAAGCACATTTTAGTGTTTAGTATCACTTTAAAAAGGGGGAACAATATAAGTACCTTTTATTATCACTGCATTACTATTTACTTTGCATTTTCCATTATGTTACAACTATTTTTAACTTTGTATGAATCAGTGTGTTTTCTTTACCTTATGCGGTTCCCAAACTGTGTATTAACTAGGCACCAGCACTTTATCATTGAGTATTTTTATGCAGCGTTTGTCTTGTTTTGTCTTGAATAAATGAATAAAATCCACCTTGTGCCATCTGTCAGATTTTGCAGACGGGTCACGTCCTAAAGGTGTACGTCATGTTTCCAAATATAAGTTAAGGAGTAAAACGGCTGCACAGAAAATAAACAGGCGAGAAATTTGAAGGCTGTGGGCATGTTGTTGTAGTCTGTCATCATTTCCTATCTTCTTAAAGCTCCTATGACGAGTCTGTTTTGCACCACATGAGAGCCGACCAAAGAGTGAAATAAAAGCAGACGAGGGGTGTTTTTTAGCTCCCAGAGCAAACACTGTCCGAACGATAACATCCTGCCAATGAGGAGACCTTGAACTAAAGATACTGACTGGACTAATATGTAAAGATAACATGGGAAAATACCACAGCTGCCAGTCTGAGTGATGAAATTAACAGTATCCATCGAGCAAGATGACCGCAGAGATCACACACTGCACTTCACACAGCCTCAAGGTCCTTCTTTATTTCTGCCTATCGAACTGTGAAATTAACATTTTTGTTGTATTTTATACGCTACTGACCACATTTCTCCAAAATTCCAAATAAAAATACAGTAGTGTCATTTTGGGCACTTATTTGCAGAACATGGAAAATGGTCAAAATATAAAAGACTCAATTAATGCAAAGGAGAGAAGTTCATATCACGAGTCATGTTTCACCCAGTAAGAGTTCAGAAATCAATATTTGGTGGAATAACTCTGATTTGCTTACTCTTCCTCATTAGATCAGATTTGGGTGATCGACTAATCAGTACCTCATTATTTAGAATGATTTGTGGCTTGTGTTGGAACTCAGACACTAGAATGGAATGGATGTCATACATGTAGAGACCCTGATTTCAGAAAAACGTGACAGTGGTCTCTTAATTTCTTCCAGAGCTGTACATCTTAAAGAGCACAAAATAAAACTGATTGCTTTAGCCTACGTCTCTTCAAAATGGGCAATTTACCTGCGTTAGATAATAATGGAAGCCTCATAATATTATAAAATAGTTAAAATGGTCAAGAATATTCATTTGTGCACAAATTGAACTTGTCATGATTCATAGATTAATGTTTTGAGTCAAGACGGTTTTTGACAATCTAAAATATAAAATGATCTGGGTCATTTAACACTTTATTTTTACTACATAATGCCATACGTGTTCTTTTACAGTCTGGGTGTCTTATTAATGTACAATGTTGAAAACAATAAAAATAGGGAAAGACACTGGAGGTTGTGTGTTCAAACCCAACTTCTTGTTTCCTGTTAAGGCCCATTTATGCTCTACGCCAAGTTCGCATACGCATACAGAGGCGGCGTTCCAGTCGGTCTCTGCATACATTACGTACCAAGTTTCGTACATTTTTGAGGAGCTTATGGATGCGAACCGCAATGCAGAAATTGGAGCAGCACCACTGGAAGTTGTGGGAGCAGTGTTGCGCACTATAGCCCGTGTGGCAGAAGCAGAAGAAGAAAAAGAACAGAATGCACCATAAACACCAAAAGATTAACAGAAATGGCTCAACTTTTTGAGGAGAGGCTGTGCCATAGACTGTATATATTAGTGTCATCCTGGATGACATCTTGGAGCCTAAAACAGGATACAACCATATTTAGATGAACGGCGGTGGTGCAACCAAAGCGTAGGGAAAGCTAACTAACCGCTAGCCTACGGACACGCTAAAATTTCACCAAGCAGCGCTAGACAAAGTCATATTACAGTGTTGCAAGTGTAAATACTAACTCACAACTGAGGTCCGACTCGGCCTGACTCCACCGTCGAGACTAGTTGCTGTAACATGTCAATGAAACCCCAGCACAGCAGTGATTTGTTGGATTATTTGCCGTATTATCTCAATAATGGAGCAAAAAGTTAAAGATGGATCAGATCACTTATTAAAGGGTCAAAATAAAATGTCTGACAGCATAATGACTTATGACAAAAAAATTCCGTTTAGTATTTTCAGAGAGAAATCCAATGTAACTTTGCACTAGAGGACAGAGCAGTCTGAACTCAGCACTACCTGCCAACGGATGTATTGCGTACATCCACGCCGACGCAAAGTACGCATTGGAGTATGAAGGCCAGCGAAGTTTGACAAGGTTTGATAAGCAACGCACCAGCGTAGAGCGTAAATGGGCTGTTACCCAAACCCCATTATTCCCCTCTCACACAGTTCTCTGTGCCTCTTGTTCTCATTTACCCTCTGTCCCATGAAATACAGTGTGATTTCTTACACGCTTTCCATTTTCATGCCACACGTGGATCCACTCTGGTGAAATTGCAGCCTCCTTTTGTTGGCTGATATGAAACAAATGTATGAATCCGGCAGCAGCGTTTGAGGCTGTCAACACGGACTTGGCAACCCTGTGCGTTGGGCGAAAGTGCTCATAGGCAAGGCAAGGGAATTGAACTCAGAACTGCCATCTTATAAGATCAAAAGTAAAACATGGAACCAAACCCCCAGGCGTTGGTAAGGGTTTTGACAGCAGTGGCTTAAATGAGTTTCTTTCATAAGGTTCGGTTTGAGTTATCCGCTAAACGAACAGGCAACACAAACTTCAGGAGCTGTTGAGGATTTATCATGGACGTGGTAAAACAAGTAACCAGAAAGCATAAGGAATACAAAAAAAATATGCCCGTTATTGTTTAGACTGCAAATAACTCTTGCATGCATGACACAAATTAAATTTATTTGACTCATGTTTTGCAGACTAAATAAAGGACACCGGGATAAAATTGGAAAATTTTGTCTTTTACACAGGCTTATTAATCCAGAACCATGATTTTGCCAGATAAATTCAGTGAACTTCTGCAAATAGGTTCCAGGGTAGAAGTTAAAAACATACACCTCTTCTGTCTTCTATGGTTTCACACAAAGAGCTGGAGATAATCATTCATGCATTTGTCTCCTCACGTCTGGACTACTGCAACAGCCTTTTTACTTGTTTGAACAAAAAGGAACTGGCTCATCGGCAGCTTGTTCAAAACTCTGCTGCGAGGCTCCTGACACGTGCAAACAGGAGAGACCACATTACACCTGTGCTCAGATCACTCCATTGGTTCCCTGTTCTGTATCGTGTCCATTTTAAGATCTTGGTGCTCACTTTCCGAGCAATTCACGGTCAGGCCCCCGCATATATGGCTGCTCTGATTCAGCCCTACAGCTCGACCCGCAGCCTGAGATCCTCAGGACAGCACTTGCTCATGGTTCCCCGCACCCACTTTGCTACAAGAGGTGACAGGTCTTTTAAAGCAGTAGCACCACGCTTGTGGAATGACCTCCCTCTGCACCATCGAGCCATGGACAGTGTGGCGAGTTTTAAAACTCACCTGAAAACATTCCTGTTTAAAAGGGCATTTTAATCCATGACTGACTGAAGGCCGTTACCACCTGACTGCATCGTATTTTTTTTTCTTAATTCTATTTTAATTCGTATTTTAACTGTATCTTAACTGTATTATTGTATTTCAATTGTACTTTATTACATTTAATTTGTATTTTAGTTGTATTTTAATAGTTTTGATTGTTATTGCACTGTAAAGCACTTTGTGACTCTATATGTCTGTGAAAAGTTCTATATAAATAAAGCTTACTTACTTAAGCTTACTTACTGTTTTCCCTGTACAATATGTGTAGAGGGAAGTGATGGTGATAAAAAAGAAATCGCAACCCTGTATTTTAGCACACTACAGGTCACAGTCTTAACTTGTCAGCTACTGTATGACCTTAAACATGCAAGCAAACACGCTTCAAAGTAAATATATGCTTGGCTACATTCCCTACTTTTCTGCAAAGGATCAAGCGTGGATGCTTCATCATTATGGTTCACAACTGCAGCAGGTAGATGAAGATTTCACTGCATAACAAACTACAGAGCCGTTCACTTAGTGGCAGGTTGAGCTTTACCTCAAACTTAACAACTTAACCACTGATCTGGATCAAATGGGACCACTTCAAACTCTTTCACTTGCTTCTCAGAATATTCAGTGGTTTACGTTTCTGTCAAACACAGCCATAGGTTGTTACGGAATTCATGGATGGATGGATGTTGAAGCCTGCTTATTGGTCAACATACTACACCCTGTTCAGACCTGGCTTTCACATCCTTCCTGCAGCTCTAGCAAAAGGTCAAAGCTAAGATGTATTTGAGGACACAGTGTTACAATCAGATGAGCCATTTGGAGGTAATATGGCATGTGTTTCTATACATTTTCTTGTAGTGTGAAAATAGGATGCACTAAAAAACTCACAGCATCATATCAAACTGTTCTGAAACATCTGACATACCCAAAAAGCACACAAAACATGCATTAGAACTGTTTCATGCATGTGTGTGTGTGTGTGTACCGCCTCCCCCTATGAAATTTGTTTCTTATCAAAATGTTTCCCATGCTCCTGTGTCCAGTTCTGGATACAAGGACACACTTTGATAACTTTGTATATCCTTCTGCTGCTTAGTGTCCATCAACAATCCATCTTGGACAATTTCAGATGGTACAGTATGACAGTATTATTACACCATACACAAACACATCTTCCCACATACCATGTTCACACTCGCAGACCAAGACCAGCAACACTCTTCAACTGAGTCTCTAGTTTTGTCTTTAGGTGCTTCTTTGGGGGGGGGGGGGGACAGGATATGAAAAGTTGCTAAAAATAACCAAAAAAAACAAGTAAGTTAACAACAATGACTAAAATAACACCAACATTTAACAAAACAAAAAAGAAACCACAACAAAATGCCCAACATTTTTTTCCAGGACAACTTGAGCTTTTCTAGGACATCTGACTGTTTTTCAAATTTTACATGTTTTCCACGACTGGAAAATTAGTCAATCATTTTCCAGGTTTCTGGGCTCCGGGTAGGCGGCTGTCTGCCTCACCCACTTTGGGTTAGTGGACAGGGCAGGGACAAAAGATTAGAGCAAGCTGCAATTTATTCCACCGCAGATGGTCTTTGGTATGTTCCACCCATCCTCACACTCTACATTAACAATATCTTACAAGTATTGAAGATACATGTGTAATGAATGGCTGTGGTTTGATACGACATCAGTGCTTCCTTTTCCCAACAAACGCAACTTGCTTCTCTGCAAAAGCTAAAATGCAGTAAAAACACCAAAAGTGGTTGTATTTACCCATTATGTGTAACCAGACACTGACGCAGCCCCAGCTTCCTGAAGATGTCTACGGTGATGTCCATGGGTGTGTGGTCGGTGACCGTGAAGGGGCTCAGGTCCATGATGTTTCGGAGGCGAAGGGGAGGCGGGGCTTCTGCAGGCTGGGATGGGGCATGCTCAGTAAATACCACCAGTGAGGCGCTGACGATACCCTCTTGACGTTTTCGGGCATTGTCTAGAGAAACAATGATGGAAATGTGTTAGTTTAAGGCAGCAGATCCTAACGTTTTTTCTGAGCTCAAGGCCCAAATGAGAAATGAGGAGTCTCCTTAGGGCTCAAAATGCTTCTGTGGGATGTATGGAAATGAAGACTGTGCACTTTAGCTTTCACGAGATTGAACCAAAACAATACAATCCACTCAATGAAAAAAAATCAAACAAAAACAAATAGCCACATGTATATGAATGCTTGCTCTCAAAGCCTACGTACTGTTGACACTGTATACCACGAAGCACTGAGGTTCATTACAGGCCTTAAAGCTCGTACACGTCTCTGTGTTGTAGTCACTGCGTTAGGTCTCCTTCCACCATTTCCCCAGGTCTACATTTGTTAGAAGCACACAGGTCATTACAGTCTCAGGACTATTTTACATTGTCTGAACTAAAAGTCTGAACTGCTCTTTCTGACTGGAATCAATTAGAACACAATCTGAAACTGTAGAACTGGTCTCATTAAATACATTCAAAAATATTTTTAAAAGACATCTAGCTGTAGACATTTCCCCTGATTATATTCACCGATTGAAGACGAGGAATTCTGTGTCCAAGTTTGTATTGTACTGTATGGGTGAAACTGCCAAACCCAATGAGTTTTCATCAGGTTAAATAAAAGGAAAAAAACAAATGAAGAAAAACAATGAAGAAATGTCAAAAAAATGGAAAGCAAAGAATAACGCTCTTTAGAAGGAATCACGATGGATCAAACAAACACTGAATGAACACAGCGTAGTTTCAAACAAGAAATGTGTTTATCTTGAAGTATATGAATAAGGTGCAGCAGTTTAGCTGATGAAATAAGAAAACAGATTTCTCTGAATGTGGAAAGAAAACATCAGATATCAACCTCAACACAGATTAATTTTAGCCATTTGCAAATATTATAATCTCAAATTATGCAAGAAAATGTCATTTTTGATAAGAACAGAGGAACAAACACAGCCATTTCAGCACCTAAGCTTTCTGCAAACCTAGGAAAACCCTGGTGTAAGTAGACTTTCATGATTTCCATTTTAAGCAGCGTCAGGACATTGCTTTCCATTCTGACCTATTGATATGAGCAGGTCTCTTCTGAGGACAAATCCCACAAGCCTCTGGGACTCCTGAGAAACAACCACAGGGAAGCCGCTGTAGTGGGTGCTCTCCACCAGGGCCTGAGGAAACATAGAAAAAAAACATAAGCAATTATACGAGTCAGCATTGACAAAAATGATGAGAATACGCACAGGCTTTTCCTCCACCACGTTTTTGTGATCAGTTACAATTTAAATATGCATTTATGGAGGTACCTAATGTGTAAATTAAATTCGATGAGCATACTGCCCTCCAAAAGCAAAGTGAGTTCACACCAGAACTGTACATTGTGATGTGATTCATTTTCTGAATCGACAATCTATTACATTTCAGAGACAATAAGGAGCCAAATTTGAATTAGATCCCAAATCCAGGAAATATCCAATGAAAACGCATGCACTTTAGGTTTGTCACATATTTTGACTCTCAATGAACAAAGTAAGGAGAAAAAATAAGGGAAAAGACTAAATAAATAGGGAAACAAAAATATAACAAAATTATAAGAGAAATGCAGAAAATGAACAAAATAATAAAGAAAATTAATAAAATAAGAAAATTTAATAAAAATAAACCAAATTAGTAGTAAAGTGCACAAAATTAACAAAATCTAAAATGAAAAGTACAAAGTAAGAAGGAGAAAAGGAAAATGAACAAAATAATCAAAATAAAGAATAAAATTAGAGGAAAACTGACCAAAAAGAGTAAAAAAAAAGCAAAAAGCACAAAATAAAAAGGGAAATGCACAATTAGAAAAAAACAAGCAAAAATTAGTAAAATTAGAGGCAAACAGTAAAAAAAATGAGAAAGTGTACAAGAGAATGAAGAAAAATGGACAAATTAAGAAACTTGAAGTGAACAAAAGTGAGCAAAATTAGAAGCATATTGGATAAAATGAAGTGAAATGTACAAATGAGAAGAAGAATGAACAATAATCAAGAAAATGCACAAATATGAAAAAAGTAAGATGTATAATATCGGAGCAAAATAAACAAAATTGAGAGGAAAATGCTAAAAATGAAACAAAAAGACAATTATGAAAATCATCCATAAAAAAAAAAACAACAAAACAAAATGAGGCACAAAATGAACAAAATCACCAAGAAATTGCTAAAACCTGAAATCAGTTTTTCCAGTATTACTTTTTGCATAGTTACCCTGCCTTTTTAGGAGAGTATAATATTATGACAAATACAGAGAAGAAATAGAGCAGTTGTTTGCCAACCAAGCCCTAGTCCTGACTCCCACCTACACAGGACTTTCCAGACATGGAGAACAGCCGTATTTAAGGTTTTATCATGGGTCTTTGGGCACTCGCAATAAGGAGATGTTCATGTTGTCAGCTGTGCAGCCAGTTGGTGACGACGTCTCCACTTGGCGCTGTCATTACCCGAAAGGACTTCTGACAGATGGGGAATTATTTTGCACAATAAACTAGATGAGAGTCCTCTCCAGAAATCTGCAGACACACATTAAAAGAAGTACGCTCATTGCAATGCAATGATGGTTGGACTTCCTGGAAGACGGTCGTGTGTTCTGCCAGTTTCCAATTTAATGGAGCCATCTCAAGAGTGGTCTGCAGTCTGTCAATAGATAGGGGCTTACAGAAGGCTTTTGAATATGTTGTTAAAATCAGTCGGGCTGAAATGGATGAGTGAAGAGAGACAGAGCGTGTTCCAAGGTGCACCGCAAGTTCACATTGCTGTCAGGAGTTGGAGATAGGAAAAGTCATGTATGACAGCTTGAAATGTTTCTGGACATGTCAAAATGCTCAGAAACCCACGGGACTGTAAATGTGTTTCACTCTTAATTAAATTGGTTGGCTTGCCGATTGGAGCTTAACTGAAATGGGAGAGAGGAGATAGATGTTTGTTCATTCACTCGCCACTTTTCAACAAACACCAGGTGGAGATCACTTCAGAAACAAATTGAGCCAGATTTAGTTTTTGTTTTGGAGTGAAATGTTGTGAATAGATCAGGTCTTACAGGCTGTGAGGGTGCACAGTGTGTTCTTCCATTTGCCTCCAAGACACACAAGAAGGATTTTAATCATTTTAGACAAAGATATCAGTAAAGTCAGTGAAGTCTTTTAAAAGTTGACACTTTAAGTTTGGGGTTGTTATTTCCCTGTATGAAGCTACACTATCAAAGTCAGTGTTTGGACACACCCTCTTTTTCAGTGTTTATTTATTTCTATAATTTTCAAAATTGTACTGAAGACATTCAAACTGTGAAAGAGCATGTATGAAATTGTAGTAGGTTTAAAAAAAAGTGTTAAACAACCTAGAACATGTTTTATAATTTATATTGTCCAAGCTAGACACAATTAGCTTTTATGGTTTTCAAATCACAGGTCTGCCTTTTCAAAAGCCTTCTCAATGTGCTTCAGACCATCAGTTGACCTGTGCAGAGGAATCGTGGGCACAGATTCAATAGCCCTATTAGTGCACTACTACAATTGTACAAATCTATATTATGATAAGAAATGCTCAGTAAAGAGAAAAGATGGTTCATTGTTACCCTGTGTGCCTGAAAACCAGCAAGCAGAGTATTGTTTTCACAGGGAAACTCGAACACCTTGATGGATTCTCACCAAACATGGTCTTAATATCACTGGGTGGATATCTTGAGGTGATTTACTTTTTGGGCTGATACGTCAAAGGTTAAGGCCAATGAAAAAGTACTTGTGTGTGTACACAGGACAATTCGAGACACTAGGATGGAATTTTTCCAAACTTGCTGGGAATATTAGTCAGGTGGATATCTCGAGGTGATTCACTTCTGGGGTGGATCAGTTAAGTCAAGGTATCTTGAAAACGCATTTTCTATTATATCTTGACAACCATCGGTGCTACAGAAGTGATCTTGGCCTAAAAATAACCAGAATACTATAAGTTCATGCAGAAGTCATAATGTGAGTTCAAATCAACAGTACATTTTTGATGATATCCCAGCAACCAATGGGGCTACAGAGGTAATATTGGCCACAAAATAGCTGCAAAATTCAATCAAACTTTATTTGTATAGCGCCAATCATAATCGCCGATTATCTCTAGGCGCTTCACAATTCAAGGCCGAAAT
>JAQQAE010021004.1:0-10559 GCA_029823295.1 Pseudamia nigra | reverse complement strand
TACAGGTGACTCTCTCTGAGCATGTGACCCGGATGTCCCAACTAGAGGATTTGACTGAGACGACTGTCCCGCATGATGCAAAACGGGAACCCGGACCCTGTCCAGAACCAGGACCAGGAGAAGGTCCTTGTACTCTTTTTTTTAGAAAACCTGGAGCTTGGCTGCACTGGCAGAGTCCTACCCTGAGAAGGTCCTGGAGAGGCGGCTCAACGTGGTCCAACATGGTCCCTCACTCCCCACATTGGACAGGGAGTGCTCTCTGGAGACACCTGACTCAAAGCAGGAGACGTGCCGGTGAGGGCCAACCGGGCCATGGGGGCGCTGGCGCACCACCTGGGCCGTCCTCTGGTGGATACTTTCCTGGGATGATCCTCCTTCACGATTTCAGTTTTCAAATTGTATTGTTTGATTGGTTATGGATTGTACAGACTTAAAGGTCATTGCAGGCCAGGTCATGTTCGTCAATCAGAACGGGTTCTCATTTTACCCGAGGTGGGGTTTGTGCGACAGATGTCATTATAAGTGTTAAGACATGGGACCTTTAAAACTGATCTTACAGGTACACGGGTCAGATATGAAACACTGAATGTGATCATTTCTACTTAATGATTGCGTATGAAATGAAAAAACGAAGGTCACCCTGGGTCGTTTTGCGCCTGGGAGCAGCTGTTGGACGCTGCCTCGGCGTAACGGTCGTCATCACACACATCCTGGAACATCACCGCACCGTAGGGACTGTTTCATTTATTCACATTCTACAATTTTTACAAATGTAAGGTGATAATCTGAGCTTCTTCTCCTGGCGTGTGTCATTTTCTCCGCCGTCCGTCACCTCCGTGAAAAGGCAAAATCCCCGGTGAAATGTAACGTTTACTGAAGCTTCCTGCTTTCATCCACCGGTACGTAATGACCAGCTCGATGGAAGAGAGGGATGGAAGCAGAGGTGACGAGAGAGGGAGGGAGGGAGATGTATTTCTTCCATTATTTCCCAGAGCAATAATAAGCAGCTTTTTAATCTCTCCCTCTCTGTTCCGCGGGGTAACTTGAATTGCCACAGACACATTAGCGCAGCCAACTTAATCATATTGTGATAAGGCTCCACTGATAAAAAGCATTTCATTTTAATAGATGTGTCTCTTCCTGTCGAGGTGCTGTTAAATAATCCGGAGGCAGTGGCCGGTGAGAAACACACTTCTATTCAGATTCTAAGCCGGCGAGTCGCAGTCACGTCCACGTCTCCGCGGCGGAGACGAAGACGAACTATGATTTTGACATGAATCGACCGTTTCCTTCTTGTCTCACGTGTGTCTTTAGTTTTGACTGGCAGATGGAGGAGACGGACGACACCGTTTACCTGCAGGATTGGAGTGACTTCGATGTGCCTTCATGATTTGGTTCTGTGGAATAAGACAAGTGTGCTCCCAGTCAAAAGTCTGGACGCACCTTCTCTTTCGGAGCTCGTGATGAGTAACGGGGCTTTTCCACTAGCACCTCCTCCGCTCTGCTTGGTTTTGGGGGTCTTCCATCAGGTCATAGAACCTGATACATGAGTCGAAAATGTGATGTTACCAGAGCGTAGGCCACTGATGGGCCAGGGAGGGGCCCTTGGCTGGCACCCCTCCCATACGCACTATCCCAGGAAACATTCCTACAATCCCACAGTGTACGCCAGCCTCATGCGGACTCCACCCGTGCTCAACGACAGAAGCTGAGTAGAGTCAAAGCTAGTAGTGCTACAAGTAGATAATGGAAAAGTGTCTTTTAGATTGTCATGAAATGCCTGGTTCAGCCTGGTCTCGGGTTGAGGGGGGTCCAGAAGGATCTTTGAATGATGACAGTATTTGTGTGAGTCAGTTTGAGATCTGAATCGAGGATGTTTGTGTATCCCAGAGGTCTGCAACCTGTGGCTCCGGGGCTGCACAGGGGTCAGAATGTGGTCTAAAGGGCATGAAAGCACAGGTCCATCAGCAGTTCAGGCCAGTGGGAGGGTGTAATGATGAGGGGGATGTTTCCTTGACACACTGAGGCTGGTTTAACCCCGTAATTTTACAGTGGTACCTCGCTGTCCAAAATGAATCCGTTCATACAGCGAATATTTCTTACACCAGGCGGGGTTTCCCCATATTAATGTATGTAAATAACATTAATACGTTCTGAGACCCACAAAAACTCCCATATAAAGTATATATTACACACCCGGAAGTGCACATTTATTCATTATTATATGAAAAGGAAGTTATGTTAATTTTATGAAAACGAGTGCATAAAATTAGTTCTAAAAATGATTTATAATGTCTTCTTACGTTGACTTATGACACGGCTGATGCCTTGTGTCTCAGATCACTGGCTGCTGGTTCCGGCCTCGGTGTCCGGAAATGGAATCATAGCAATCGTAAGCTAACTAAGAGGGTGAACTTGTAACAACTGAAGACTCGTCTGGGATCTTAGAACCAAGACTGAACGACCCGAACTTCTGGGACGTTTGACCGGGACATGAAACATAGTGTTAACGAGTGTTTTGTGTGCATCGGCGTGTGAAAATAATGTGGTCTGTTTCAAGTCTGCGTGGCAGTGCTAACAGCTAGTTAGCTGTGTCTCTCAGCTCACTGGGTGCTGATTTAGCTTAGCCACAGTAGCCATAAGCACACTGAGCAAAGGCTTTGTGTTGTTAGGTCCCTCTCAGTTAGCAAAACAGCAACCACAGTCAGCCACTGTTAGCTCTGGAGCTGTGTTGCTAGCTCCCGAGCTAACAACACAATGCCGGGCCGGCTGGTCTCCTTGGATGGATTCACCTTCATCCGTGCTGACCGGACAGATGACGTTACCCAGGCCAACAGATGACGTTACCCAGGCGACGTTACCCAGGCCACAGCACTGTTGAGAAGGCACTCTGTAGCAGGGACATCGAGCTACTGGTGGTTAGCATTCAGCCGTATCACATTTTATTGTGTTGACTGTTTACATCACTTCTGCGTGGGCAAAAGTTCACTTCCGGCTGCTGATCTAATGTACCACACTGCAGTCTGGTAGGTGGCAGTAATGCACCTGTTAGGTCGGGTGCCAGCTGCCAATAAAAGCCAAAAGAAGAAGACGTTCACTTCCGTGTTTGTCTCTTTCGTACTGCGATGTTTTATGCAGATACCGGGACTCATTTTTGGCCAAAATGTTTTTTGTACAGTGAATATTTCTTGGAGGGAAGCATTCGTACAGCGAGGTACCACTGTATTGTAGCCTAGCATGTGCAGCCTCATCTTTGCAAAACAATGATTCATATATTTATACATTATTGTCCTCTGCCCAAAGTAACATTTACCTCCATAAGTCCCAGGACCCCAAAAGAACCCAAAAATGGGTAGTCAGGATGGGGGGGGGGGGCGGTGTTACTATAGCAACCAGCACCTAAATTACATATTCATTATGTCACAGCATTATCCATCCATCCATCCATCCATCCATCCATCCATCTATTCATCATCTTCTGCTGGTCAGGGTCTTGGGGGCAGCAGCCTAGGAAGAGAAACCCAGATTTCCCTCTCCCCAGCCCCCTCCTCCAGCTCCTTGGGGGGACCCTTAGGCATTCCCAGGCCTCTGTACAGTCCCTTCAGCATGTCCTGGGTCTGCCCCAGGGCCTCCACCCAGTTGAAGCTAGTTTTGGCAACCAGGAATTGGTCCAACCAGGCCCCTGCCTTCAGCTGCCACCCAAACCACACAGCACCGGACCCTTACGACCCTTCCTGCAGGTGGGGGGCCCACCGGAAGGCATAGTCATAAGGGTCTAATGAATTGCTCTTAGTCTGACCTGTCACCTGGGACCAGTCTGTCTTTGGAGGCCCTACCGGGGGGAATTACCCCTGACAACGTAGCTCCTAGGCACAGATGTCATGTCCATAGATGTAAATCAGTCTCCAATGAGTAAAAGTAACCTTTAATTTCATATCATGTTATAATTGATTCCAGTCTAAACACCAAAGGAAAATTAATAAAACTTCCAGAAAACACTGAAACATTTTGTGTTTAAACTGAATCTGAACAATATTGTGGAAAAAAAATCCAGTGTTTTCCTGAGAGTTTGACTGAGATTTACTGTTTTTTAGATGACAAAGAAGGAAAAACACCCCCCCCCCCCCGTCTGTGTAAGTGCAGTTTATTGATTGACGATGGATGCGATGGCACTATCAATATGGCTGACTCGTCAGAAACATCTCCGCTATTATGTCCTCATCAGTCTGAAACCTCATCTCCATATCTACTTATGGAAATTTGTCAGAACTCTTTATACCTGCTGCTGCAGTCCATTTGGTGAGAAATGACTACATTACACGTGGTACAGAGACTATCCGGGGCCTCTGCACTCTCCATTTCAGAACCATTGTGGATCATCATCGCTCCCATTAGAGCGGCACAGGGAGGTTACCTCCTTCACAAGACCTGCATGACGAAATAAAGACTCTAACAGTCTGCGGAATGATTTGTATTTCACTAAACAACCTTTGGAGTTCTGCGTTTTTCCCAGAAATGGGAAGAGAACATTTAAGAATCAAACTTTTTTAATCAGTAGCAGCGATTAAACCTTTCTGTTTCTGCCTTTGTGCTCAATAGCAACAGCCGACACACTGGTAATGTCTAATTTGAAAGTCTGGTTGATGAATTATGTATGATATGGCCATGCACTTTGTGTAGCAATGTAGAATAATTGCAGTAACCCCCGGGCGTCCTTCACCCTCCCTGGAGAGTGGAGCATTTGGTGATTAGAGGACAGAGGGCTCCACATCTTTGTCACATCAGAGAAACAAACAGCTGCCATGAATTATTGTGAATCAACAGTGAAATCAAATAAACCGAACGGGGCTGATGGTTCACCACGCGCAGCTGCCCATTACGGGAGGCACGGGGTGCCTTCGCCGCCCTCCCTCCAGCTCCGGTCTGCTCCCCGGGAGTCCGAGCTGCACTTAGCGAGGTGAAGGACCCCCAGCTGAAGGATTGATACGATAATGGCGCCCTAACTTTCACTTGGCCATTCTCAGCAGGGGTTTGAGGAATCCATTTTAGATTGGTGCAGCATGTGAAGCATAGAGCCAGGTCACCACGGCCAGATTTACTCCAGTTCTGAACCGCTCCCAGTTGTTTTTATGTGCAATGAATCAGCTTTTTCTTTCAAGTCTGAGCGTGAATCACTCATTCTGCTTTATGCTTTGAGTTTTTTAAAGCGAACGCAGTATGTGCAAACTATAGGTTGTTAGTGGAGTCAATTCACTAATGATGCTTGTTTAACCTTGATTCCTTCTCAGATCAAATGTGCCTTTCATCAAACAAAGCCGTCGCGCTAATAAGCACATCTGCAGTATAAGGGGAGGGGAGGTGCTACGTTGGCTGCAATTTACAGCCTCATTTTGAGACTGCACTGGATGACCATCCACCATGTCCATGGACACTGCTCTGTGTGGACAATGTCCTCCAGGACCGCCAGAGTCTCCAAGACGGGACCCTGGGCTGCCACAGCATGGACTGTGGTAGAGCACATGGAATGCAGAATGCAGACACATGGAACCATCAGAATTGGCAACCAGGACTTTAACAGAAGGTTTTGCACCGATGGGGACATGATGTCCCAGATGTTGTGCTGGTGTAAATGCAGCCTGGATGAAATGGAGGCAGGTCACCAGAGTCCTGTGTGACCACAAGATACCTGTCTGTTGGAAGCCCAACATCTACAGCACAGGTGTCAAAGTGGTGCCACGGAGGCCGAGATCCTGCAGGTTTCCTCTCCAACCGGTCACTAAAGCAGGTGATGTCATTGATTAGCTGCAGGATCTCGGCCTCCATGGCACCACTTTGACACCCGTGATCTATAGGTATGTTATTCACCCTGTTGCCCTGTATGGTTCGGAACGGTGGCCCGCGACGGTCAGACATGAGCAGGTGCTGCATGCGATGGAGGTTGCACACACTCTGGTGGACTCTGATTGTTACACGGTTAGACCACACCGGAAATGAAGATGTGCTGAAAGCCATGGGACTTTCAGCACATAATAACAGAAAATGCATGAAGCCTCTTTGTGGTGGTATCTGTGACTTATTGTCATAGAGTCGTTCATCTGACTGAACTGTCTCTGTTCCAGGTCAAAGGGTAAGTTCGGATCAGAAGGTGCAGCTTCACCCTGGGGGTGAAGTGGGGAATGGTACTTTTGAGGTAGCAATGTGGTTTTTGAGTGTATTTTGCAGTAATTAGCTTATTTCTAAAAAAAATTATAATAATAATAGTCCAATTAGCAAACCATTTTCACTACCATGATCCTTGACCCAAAATACATAAGTATGTGAAAGATTTACCCAGTTTACAACTTATAAAGCCATACACATATATACACAGAGTCCACTTTGCCTTTATAATATAGATGTTATCTAATCATCCAATCAGACGGCGGTACTTTATCCATTTGAGCGGCTGAGGTCGATGTGAACAAGCGTCTGAACAGGTCAGAAGGTGACTGCAGTGACTTTGAATGCTGTTGTGGTCAGTATTTGACAAACTGCTGATCTGCTGGGATTTTCACACACAGCCGTCTCTCGGGTTTGCAGAGTCGTCCCACAAAAGAGGAAATATCCAGCCAGCAGTTCTTTGTGTAAAAATGCCCTGTAGTGGCCAGAGGTCAGACGAGAGGACGGACGTAAACCAGACGACCTCCGGTCACAACGGGGTGAAGCAGAAGAGCATCTCTGAAACAAATCAGTCCATCCCAGGGGTCTTCAACCCGTGGCTTCAGGGCCACATGTGGCTGTTTGGCCCCTCTGCACAGGATCCTGTAGTTTTGTCCCATAATGGAATTAATATGTCACAGTAAATCCAAATGAGCAAAATAAGCACGGAATGAGCAAAAGAGGAAAAAATGAATTCCATAAAAATAAGATTTATTTACCTAGCACTTTTAAAAAGGAGGCTCAACACAGCAAAATGATCCATGGTGGGACGAGTAGTCAACAAACGGCAACATAAAGTACAATGATACAGAAATAAAACAGGTACAAATATAGTCAGAAGGTGAAGGAGACAAGTAAAAAAAGGAGATAAAAGAAAAGAGCATCACATCACAATAAAAGTGAGAAAGCAAATGTAAGAACACAAAATCAGGAGGGATAAAGTAAAACAAACTAGAATAATGTCAATCTCTGTAGAGGTCGCGTGGGGTCACTGACTCAAAATAGTTGAACTTACTGAAAAGGGCATCTGAGGATTGAAGGAGCAGCGAAGGCTCAAAGGCAGTTCCGCGTTTCCATGGTAACCACACAGTATGGCACTGAACATTCATTTGAGTTCATTTCCTGTGGGAAAAAATTTGTAAAACAAAAAAGTAAATTATTTAAGAACTACAAAAGATGGATTTATGAAAATTAATTCCTGCAATGTCCAGAAAGAGCTTGATGTTTTAATGTTGGAATGATGTGAATCAGGCAAAAACTGTGATGAGGTCCAAAAAAGGGGTGGAATAATAATAATAAACAATTACATTTGGTAACTAATCACTTTGTTGGATATATAGTAAAGATCTGATGATGTTTCGGGTGATATTTATGCAAAAATACAGAAGATTCTCAGGGGACACATACTTTTGACCCTACTTGTCAATCATTCTAGTTGCTGTGGCGTCTGTCCAGTGACATGCACCTGACTGACAGTTTGAAGCAGTGATGGACTGAAAACCACCGTCACCTGCTCCTCAAACAGGTGCTTTTAATGAGCAACCTGTTGCTCAATCATTCAGATCTTGGCACGACCACGACTACAAGGCTTGTCCGAACGCAGTGTCACCAAATTTATGTAGGTTGAGTGGAAATTGTATCCACGCTAGTAAGTTAACAAAAAGGAGTGATCTAGGACTTTTCAGAAGTATGATTTCCTTCCCAGACGCCAAGGACAAAAGCTTCAGTATGGATACAGACCATGATAGCCTGGCCTCCGCGGGAGGTTTCTGTCCTCCCCGAGCTCGCCCCAGGACCTCCGTGCCACCACCCGACATGTGTCCCGCTGCAGTCAAACTCCACACTCGACACAGTCCCCAGAGCGGGTCGCCGGCAGCCAGGCGCCTGTCGCCAGAAGCGTGAGCCCGCCAGCCACACCAACCCCGCCCCGCCGAACGTTCGATGCGCAGATGTGTTGGCGCCAACACGCTCGGTGGAAAAGGGTTAAATTAACTTTGTTCCACACAGCTGCACCTCATTAGGCCAATGAGGGAAAGTTTGGCAAACCACGCCCACATCCTCATTAAAATTCTGTGAGTCACAGTTTTTAAAGCATATCGTGTGAAACTAGACCAGTGTGGCGACTATTTAATGTAAAACAAATTGATGTAATGTAAACGGTCTCAGAGCACAGTTTTAGCAGAAATTTCTCCGATAATTTTAGAGCATTTCTCTCCTCTGTCAGTTAGAATCTCACTCTAGTCACCAACACTCCATTTGAGTTCTCCTTTCGTTTCTCGTGGGGAAAACTAAATTATTTAAAAACTGCAAAAGATATTTTTAAAAAAATCAATAGCCAGAATGTCCTGGACGAGCTTGACGATGTGGTGTTTGAATGGTGTGAATCGGGCCAAAACTGTGGGAGTTTTAGTGGGACAAAAAAATTGATTGACAGCAACCCCACTAATAAAAGTAAAGATGTCTATGAGTACTTCTGCTTCTACTCCAGTTATTGTAATCATAAAGTAACACTACTTTTACTTGAGTACTGTGTGTACTCAACCCACCACTGGAAATGATACATACGACGTAATCGAGGCAGGTTCCTGTCTGATGTTCTACAAGGTTCACGCTGACTTCAGCCTCCATCCAGGTTTTCACGACTAACCTCCGTAGCCTTAAAGGTGTGTGTGTGTCTGGAACAAATCCATCCTCCTTACGTCACTGCTTTTCCTCTGTCAAGATGCATATGATTAAATACTACAGTCAAGAGACTATAATTACATGAAGGTAGAACAGGGTTCGACTCACAACTCAGTCTGCAGACAGCTCGTCTGACAAACACTCACCATGTCTGTGCTCTTCGATGCCCTTTGGACAAACAAATTCCTCCCATTTCCACGTGAAACCGTAGAGGCGAGCGTTCCACAGACGTTCAATCGTCCTGAAGTTTGTCGTGGAATGGATTCAGCAGGGAGGTAAAGTTGGAATTAGATCACGTGGCCTGGAGAAGTTCGTCACCGCTATCAATTACTCTGCAGAATTAGAGCCTGTGAGAGTTTAGCATTTAAAGGTTACCAGCAGGAAGTTTGAGTTTTATCTTTCTAAATGTCAAATGACAAAGTGGGAAGTCATGCCTCGGACATGTCTGTGGATCACTAGTGTTATTAAATTATTCCTCTGTGCCACAAAGCTGTGGGAGGAGAAATACCATTAAAAGTTCACGGTGACATATTTCGAGTCATTGAGTGGTGATGGAGCAGGTTGGACTCACTTCGCCCTCGTCTGTGGTGACGCTTTAAACGAGAGCACACCCTGTTGAAAACACTACACCTGACAGCTGGAGCCCACTGCTAATGTGGGGGGGGGGGCGGGGGGTCCCATGCACGCAGGGTTTGCACACCGTCTTTGGACTATCCTTTGATTTTGGCATGTTTGCGTTCCCACTTTTTTCAGACCTTGAATTATCTGTCTAAGGTCCGTTGTCATTTTTCCAGGAACCATTAATGAACATGGTCAGTATAAGATTTTTAAAAATAATTTAAGACTTTTTGTCAGCTGTCGTCACCCTACCATCAACCTGACGTTAAAACCTTTAGAAAATGACAAAAGGTTTTAGTTCTAAATCATATTATGTAACTTCACACCTTAATGGTTAAATATCTTAATTCAGTTTGAAAAATGCTTTGCCTTTAAAAATGCAATGTTTACAATATACTCATCCTATCAAGAATCATTGAATTTCTCCAGGAAGTCCATGAAAAATACATTTGAAAATGTAGGAATTAGACAACTTGTAACAAATGTATTGAAAACTATACAATGTAACGACAAAAACCCCTCCCTGATTCTCCACATTATCATGGTGGAGGGTTTGTGCACCTGAAAGATCCCAGGAGCTACGTTGTCAGGGGTGATTCACCCCAGGTAAGGTCTCCAAGATGACAGGTCAGATTAAGAGCAATTCAGAAAACCTTTATCACTATGATTTCCTGTGGACCCCCCACCTGCAGGAAGGACCAGACCCTGACCAGAACAAGCAGAAGATGATGGATGGATGGACTGACAAACAGCAGTGGTAACGACACAGTGGTTTGGTAATGATAAGAAAATAGAATCATCACTTCATTTTAAATTGAGAATAAATAAAAAGTGCAAAGTAAAGCAGCAAAAGGTCTGAACAGCTACCTGTCTGTAAATCCTCCACCGGTCTTCAAATACGTGAACGTCCCACTGGGGCCCCAGCTCTGAAGACCCCACAACAACATGGAAATAAGCAAAGTATCTGTGTTGTTTGTTGTTCTGTCTCTACTCTTTTGTTTTGTCTCTCCTCTGTCCACTAACCCCAACCGGTCCAGGCAGATGGCCGCCTACCCTGAGCC
>JAQQAE010021003.1:0-10559 GCA_029823295.1 Pseudamia nigra | reverse complement strand
AAGGGATTGGGACTAAATAGCTGTGTAGCCTTAAGAAAACCACTTATCAGTTAGGCTAATCAGAAAAAAAGGCTTCAATTTGCTAGGGAGCATAATATTTTTTTGCACTGCCTTTAGCTTTGATTATGACACACATTTGCTGTGGCATCGATTCAATAAGCTCTGAAATGTCTCAACATTTATTTATGTCCAGAGTTGCATTTATTTTTTGCCAAGATATTGAATTGATGGGAGAGTCGGACACTGTGCAAAATTTTCTCCAGCACATGAAAGGAAATGTTTTTACTTTCACTATTAAACATAGTCCTGAGTTCCACTGTTTTTTCCTACAATTTGATTTTACCACACATTTAAGTGATTAACGGTCATGATCATTCAAGATTTTTTTTGAACCACATTTTTTCTTCGAAGATGATGGTTCTCCACTATCCTTATATCATTTGTTGCCAGCTGAAACATAATCACCCATGTAGAAATTATGGAGAAATTATCCAATGGGAGGCTTGTACCTATTTGCTCAGTTAAATCCAGGTAATGACCATTTTTTTGGCAAGGCAGTGTATCTTCTAATAGTATCAGCATGGGTATATTGGTAAGTTTAGTTTTCATGGTTTTGATTCCAAAATCACTGCAGTAATTGAGCTCCAGCCATAATGCAGACTGAGCAAGACTTAAATATATAAATCACATCTTCACCTATTACGCTTCCATTTTGAAATGATGTCCTGGAGTGTGGGGCTCTACTGATATACCGCAATCATTTTGGCAGTGTGACATCAGGCTGATTGCTGTAAACATTAATAGTGCAGTGACACTTGTGTAATGCTGCATGATAAATACCTGACTTCCTCTCAGTTGTTGCTATGATTCACTGCAAAGCACCACTTATCAGTCTATGGTTGAATGTGGGCATGTAGAGAGCAGGATATGGGACTAAATCACATATGCATACTTCCTGATGGAGTGTGATTTATAAATGACATAGAGGCCGCATGTGTGCTTGTGGTTCTTTAAATCAAATTATTTTTGCTTACATTTTTGACTTGTTTGTATGCATACATTTTTAGTATGGATTCTAGGGCTGGCTCAAATCTTTTTTTTATACATTTCTAGGTACATGCCACTGACTGGGGCAAATACTCCAAAACTGAAGTTTTTGCTCCAGTCCAGTCAGGGCTGAGATGGAGGTAGCTTGACAATATAATTTGTAATATTGTGAATAGACTTCTGGCATTTCCACATGGTATCTGGCTCACAGAAAGAGTAGAAGTTGTGCTCATTTTCTGTCCATCACTGCATTCACTGACTGACTGTACTTCAGTAATCCAACAAACATGTAAAACACATATGACATGATAAACTGAACAGTACATACATTAAAAGATAACTAAAAAACATACCTAGCGGTTTCATTTTTTCTGTAACTTGATACAGTACATTAAGCTGTAACATCTCCGATATGCTCACTGTGTGGCGATTATCTGCAGTTTAACACAATCTGAAAGTCCTGCAGATCTACAGCACAAAACACTGTCAGTGCTGACAAACTCTAAAGAATTGCAAGAAACACAGACTATGTCATGTTATATACAGTAAATACTGTGATGCACTACATCAGGAAATGTGATACAATCTCTATGTAAACAGCATCTGTCCCTATCAAATAAATAAATAAATATCAGTGAAGCCCCGTCCTTGACTCCTTACCTCTCATGACAGCCACCCCCACCAGAGATAGAATGCGAAAGAGCTGAGCATCAGAATGGAGGAGAGAGGAACCAAGGTAGCATCCTTTTCTCTGTTTTGTGGTGTTAAATACATGTCAGTTTAATATGATGTGTGGAATGACTGCACCACCTGTCTGTTATTTCATTAGAATATCACAGTATATTTATTAATTATTATTATTTAGAACCTAGATGTCTAATCACATTTCATGAAAACCTCAATGCACACTTTGAGATGTGCATCTTAAGGAGTTGGGACATTCTTTTAAACAACGACCTGAGCTAGATTCCTGGGTCACATTCAAGAATCAAGGAGCCAAAAACCTGACGAGGTGAAAAATGCAGAATTTCTGCACATCTACAGAACGAAGCATACCAACTAACCTAGCTAACAGTAATGCTTACAGCCAATCATGGGTGAACAGGATCGTTGGACTGAAAATAACATTCCCTCCATAATAAAGGTAAGTTTAATATGTAAACCAATGAAACAGAAATCACTTCACCTATAATAGTAGCTGGTAATGAATTAAAAATGTATCAGTATTAAAATAAAAAATTACATGACTACTTGTCAATGGAAAAATCTAATATTTGGCACCAGCCCTAGATCCCAGGCGCTATTTTATCCTTCAAGCCCCAGACCAAGGAATCTCTTCCAGCTGTGCAACAAGTCAGTCAGTTCTGGCCAGTCAGCACCCATGTCTGCTCAAATGATCTTCTACCATCTGTCTTTGACATGTTCCAGCATAGATCAAGTGTATTAAAAATGAATGTCTGTCCATACAGAAACATTCTTCCTCTTGAGTGCTTTGTGTACACTTTTCAAATTGGCAATACAGCTTTCTTACAAAAAAAGGACAGTCTCTTAGATACATTTCTTTTCTCCTGACAGCTTTTGTATTCTCCGAACACCCTCCATCATTTCGTAAGGGTTCTTATTTAGGAAGACAATAGTGCCTAGGGACATAGTAAGGAAAGCTGGGAGACATGCATTACAGGTATGTTTTTTTTTCTTCCTTCTTTCCTTCTTCCAGTGCCTCGCTCTTTTGACTAGACTGAGTGAAGTTTCTCTCCACATATCATTGCAGCCGTCATTGCCAGAATGATGAAGAGCTGTCAGTTTGTATTTACAGTTTGCTATCTCTATTGTATTTTCTGGCTGTTTGTGTTGCTGCTTATCAGATCCGAGAGAGGTACCTGAGGGACATTTGAGCAACAGACCAAACCACAAACTGATAGCCATCATAACAAGAACAGAAGTCAGGAACAGTAGAGCATCTTTAAGAAGATATATATTCCCCTTGAATATCTTTTAGCCTGTTATTTTTATTCATAGAATTTTTGTCATTGCTTTTACTTATTTTTCTTTTTCTTATGTGCCGCCATTCATCCCGGACTTGATCCCTATAGTCCCTCACACAGCAGTGCATAATTTTTATCTACATCGATGAAGGCAGTCTATCTGCACCGCTGTTCATCCTTTCCCTCTCATGCTGTTTAATGAACTTGCTGTGGCTTAATGCAGTTGAACAGACCCCCATGCACATAGCAATGAGCTACCACAGGCCCCTCACCACCAACACGCTATAGTTACAACCCATATGCACAGGTAAAAGCTTTTCAGGCTGGGTATTCAGGGTCTTAAGGCAGTGTGATTGGCAGATGAATTTAAAGCCTCTTGTTAAGTCCACATCAGCGTGATTGGGACAGTTTAGGTTCACTCCATTCTCTGGGATTCAGCAGACCACCGTGCATGGAATGCTTGATCGTGGCTGAACTACATAATCGCTATCTTTTTTCGTGATTGTGAAATAGATGCGTCATCACATACAGACTGGTGGTTCAGTTATGGACTCTCCTTTATCAATTCCTTTCTGTCAAAATCAAGCTTGTGAGGCTTCATCACAACGTGGAGCCTATTTCATGTGATTAAAAGATATATAGCATGTGTGGTTGTCAAATTGTATACAAAGCCCAAGTGTTTTTTGATCGATTTAGAAGGCAACAGTGTTTTTAAATATACCTACCATTCAACTGTTTAACTAGCGCTTGACACATGTTAAAATACATTATTTTTTATCTTGATGCAGAATGTATTAAAAGTATTATTTTTGACATCTCACATGTACTGTAGCTTTGAATTACAGCAGGAATATAAACATTACTTAAAAGTGCTATACTTGTATATTGAATGTTTTTTGTGATTGCATTTTCAGGAGATTTAATTATATGCAATCACAACATGTCATCAAACCAGTACTACCTTAATCAGTATATTTTTTCAGCCAGTGACCTTGACCTGCATCAGTTTCTACAGTTCCTATAAGCACATAGGGAGCGATGTACTCAAAGTTTTTGTGCATGTGGTGATCGAGACTCATATCACTTCATCTCATATTTAGTGACATAATTACAACCGATCTCTATTGCTTGCGAGGTTATGACATTGTCCATTCACTCTGGTTATGCAGTTGTCAGGCCTCTTTATGTGTGGCCTCACCTAAGCATTTGTTATCTCTGACATATTGCAATTAGCTCACTTCACCACCATGACATTTATAATGCACACAGATGGAGAGGACTGTGCTTTTCCACCTGCACACAAAAACAAATTGTACATGACCTCACGTGTGCACAGGGACACAAATAACCCACAAACTGTGCTGTCATTCTGTGAGTAGTAACTGCACTGGATGATGGGTCTTTCTTTCTCCTCCTGTCTACCTTTCCATTTATATCTCCCTTCAAGTCCACCTCATCCATCCATCTCTGACCTCCCTCCTCTCTGTCATCTACTCTCCATTTCTTTTTTCAGTTGATGAAAGTCCAGCAGCCCAGGGCTGGTATAATAGAAAACAACTTCATAACTTTGGAAAGTTAAGAAGTGTGTATGTGCCCGTGTGTTTGCTTTTACTGTGTGTGTGCAGACTTATGGGGAATGGTGGAGCACAGTTAAGAGAGTAAGAGAGAGATCCTCCTGGTCCCTTTTCCATTATCGCCTCATTACAAAACTCTAGGCTTCTCAGAGTGTGCAGATGAACTGCAGCGAGCATTTCATTTGAAAATGGAACTAATGCCCTGACTTGGACTACAAATTACTCTGCAGATTCTCATCACTCCTGCCTAGCAGCCAGATTTGAACCAGTGAACTCTGGTCTGTTGAATGCTCACACCCCAGACTTGCCTTAAGTGGGTTTGACTTAGGTTTTTTTTTCACAATGTCCAGGTCCACTTCTAATTGAACTTATTTTTCTATGCTTAGTTTTGTACAATAGATGGTCCACAGTTGCATTTTATAAAGAATAAAACATAATTGTTAGTGCAAGAAATTTCCAGTAGGAAAATCCTACGCAAGACAAGAATTAAATCTGTTGCAAAATATAGTATGACCAGCATTACCACAATTACATGCAAAACGTAGATGGATTTCAATGTAATTCATTTGCATAGTGCCAATTTTAATCTAAGATTATCTCAAGGCACTTCACAATTCAAGGCTGAAGCCAGGGGCTTTGGGTAGGCAGACATCTGCCTCGACCAGTTGGGGTTATTGGACATAGGAGAGATAAAAAAAAAACAGTAGGGCTAGAGCAACAAACAAAACAGACACTGAACGACATCCACAGTCACAGCACTGGTCCATGACCAGCAACCACATGCCAATGCCCTGTTTGAAGGATATAAACAGAGAGAACAGAGGGGGAGGAAGCATACAACTACAGAACCACAATATACGTAGATGACATGGAAACAAGTGCAGAGAGCGAGACAGCGGGAGAAGCACTTTGCATCACTGTCCCCCAGCAGCCTAGGACTATGTAGCAGAACTAAGGAAGGGTTCAGGGTCACCTGACCCGGCGCGAACTATATGCTTTGTCAAAAAGGGAAGTCTAGTTTTAAAAAGGTACAGAGTGTGTCTGCATCCTGGGCCCAGACTGGGAGTTGGTTCCACAGGAGAGGAGCTTGGTAACTGAAGGCTCTGCCTCCCAGTCTAGTTTTAGAGATTCAAAGAACTGCAAGTAGGCCTCCAGTCTGAGAGTGAAGGGTTCTAACTGATTTATAGAGAGCAATAAGATGTTCGATATAGGATGGATCCTTTTCGTTTAAGGCTTTATATGTTAAGAGGAGGATTTTAAACTCCATCCTAACCTTTACAAGTAGCCAATGAAGAGAAGCCAGTACAGGAGAAATATGATTTCTCTTCCTGACTCCAGTTGAAACTTGTGCAATTTGCAATTACATTAATTGCACACAGACAGAACTTCCACAAAACAGGGTTATATTTTTATAGCTTTCTTTCTATGATGTAGTTAATTCCATTTTGTGCATTACTTTTTTCTAAGACCATTTAAATTCAATTAATATCAATAGTTTGTTCAGTGGCAGCAGTTTTCAGCCAAATATATGCCATGTTTTCCTGGTGCATTTTTATTTCCATGCTGTACTATTTCCCATGGTAAGGACCCTGTTTTCCCTACAGGGATCATTAGAGTTTAATCTCATCTCATCAAATACAGCCATTAAGAACCAATGTATTTTGTCCTTAACAGGCTTTGTCTCCTCACATTTTTCATTTGTAATCTGCAGTTTAACACAAACACAGAGTAGGAATGGAAAAACATAATGAGTTGCAAATAGTGTCACATGGTTTTTCTTGTTGTGTTGTTGCTCACACCCAAAGTATAACTGATTTCATCACCCAAACTGCCATTTTTATTCTTTTATATGCTCCACTGGAAACAGCAGGAGGACCAGATCGTAGGAGGCATAGTGGGAGAAAGACGAGGAATAGCACAGAAGACAGCAATTTAAAGTACATGGCTGCAAGAGAGAGCAAGAGGAAGATAAAGACAACTGAAAAGAGTGCCAGAGATGGGCAGCGAATATGATAGAAATGCGTATAAGTAGCAGAGTGAAGCAAAGATAAGGAATGAGACAAACGGTAAGAGTAGAAGGGATGATGAGGAAAGGAGGAAACGGAGAGATTAACAAAGAGGTGCAAAGGCAGGAAACGAGGAGGATGAGAGGGATAATCAGTGAAATTCTAGAGCAGCTGGAGACTTTTGACACAGGAGGGGTTTTGGTGGCTGTGGGGTGTTAGCAGGTGATTTATAGGTAGGTGGCCCTGTGCTCACAGTCCAGAATCCTTATTCATTCCTCCCCTAATCTAGCTCACCCCAGCCAGACATGCTTAAGGTAATGGGCACAGCTAGCTGTCTGCAAGGCCACCAGCACCAGCTCAGCCAGGTGAGACCACTGCATCACTGAGGCAGAGGAGGAGAATCAGACACAGAGTGAAAAAGCTGCTTAAACTCTGCACTATATACAGTACTATGAATCTTTTTAAACTGATCAATATCCATTCATACATTATCAGGCAAACGGGAGGTTGCAGATGAGTTTGCAGTGTAACATAGATACAGTAGGTATGTAGCTTAGAAAAAGAACTGTCCCAACTCAGCTAAGAGATTAATAGCATCAATTCCTTATTTCGCTAGTCACTATCAATGAAAAAATAGCAAAAGTTAAAGAGCCCTGGGTGTAATAGATCCACTGTAGAATTCTACAAGAAGTGTTAAGGACTCTTACTATACAATCTTTTAACTAGGCTTTAGCACACAACACATGCACAGACACTTGGTATAATTACATACTAATAGTTATACATAAAGGCCATCATGATGTAAAGGATACAGGCCAATAAGCCTGTCAAATGCAAAGCAGAAACTGTTAAGTAGTATCTCCTGCACTTAGGTGAGCTGAGGTTCTGACAGATACTATAGATCTATATCAGACAGGTTTCATTTCAGGCAGCTGTCAGATAATGCCGGATGCACACTCAACATAATGGCGCTTATACAGAAGCATCAAAGACAGGCTCTCATGCTTACCCTCAATGCACAAAAGGCTTTCAGTAGGGTAGCCTGACTTTTTATTTCCCTGTCCTGTTTAAGCTTCGGTTTGAGTAACATTTCAATTTCACAGTTGCAGACTATGTATACACAAAATTTCAAAAGCCTAGTTCCGTGTCAGTAGAACACTATCAGAAATATTTAAGCTGAGAAGAAGTGCAATACAGATTAACTACTGTCAGCTAAGAACAGGAAACAGGCTGCAATTTATACAGACTGAGCAAAAATGGTCAATAGAAGGCTGGAAAAAAATTGCTTTATCTTGTCTCAATTTCCATGAGACATTTGAATCTTACAGTAATGATTGGCATAAGCAACATTAAAAGAATGGAGCCATCCTAACCTGTATGAAGACTTCAGACTGTTGGTGGTGACTGTTGGTTCTGCCCTTTTCTGCTTTTTTCATTATTTGAAACATTTCTAACATTGCTCACATTTCACTTTATTAATCCAGATTCTAACAGTAGAACAGAGAACATTTGTGATCATCAGCTCCTGGAGATTAGGCGTTATAATAAAGCAACCTGCTGCACTCTGTGTAAAGATGCATGGTATCACACATAATATCACTAATCTCCCATACATTCATTTCTCACCTGCCCGAAATACAAATGGAACTAGAAAACAAGTCAAAGTGTACAGTTAAGTGTAAATTGACCAACGGTATTCAAATCATACACAAGGGAAAAAATAACGGAGGGCATAAATAATTGTTTGTTACATACTGAGGAGGAAACTGTTCAGTACCTCTGACTCACAATCTGAACGGTGGACACGGATCCTGTTTTCATCAGTGTGTCACAGAGTACGTAAAAGCATGTGCCCAGTTGACTGTTGTGTCACTGAAAGTGATGCTGACTTTAATCCACTTGTGTTTTGACAGATGTATCACTGACCCCACACACATACAGTGGATATAAAAAGTCTCCACACCACTGTTCAACTGCCAGGTTTTTGTGATGTATGAACTTGACACCAAGATAAATAATTTCACAACTTTTTCCACCATTAAAGTGACCTATAACTTGTGCAACACAATTGAAAAATAAATTGAAATCTTTCAGGGAGGTGAAGTACTGTAAAAATAAACAACTGAGAAAATGAGGTTACACAAGTGTGCACACCCTCTTATAACTGGGGATGTGGCTGTGTTTGGATTTACCCAGTTACATTCAAACTCATGTTAAATTGGATTCTGCACACACCTGTCACTATTTAAGGTGCCTTTGATTAACCCCAAATAAAGTTCAGCTGTTGTATTGGGTGTTTTCTGACATTTTTGTAGCCACATCTTCTAGCGCAAACCATGGTCTGCAGAGATCTTACAAAGCATCAAAGGGATCTCACTGTTCAAAGGTATCAGTCAAGTGAAGGGTAGAAACAAATTCCCAAGGAATTAAATATACCATGGAACACACTGAAGACAGTCATCATCAGGTGGAGATAATATGGCACAACAGTGACATTACCAAGAACAGGACGTCCGTCCAAAATTGATGAGATGAGAAGAAAGCTGATTAGGGAGGCTGCCAAGAGGCCAACAGCAACATTAAAGGAGCTGCAGAAATTTCTGGCAAGTACTGGCTGTGTAGTACATGTGACAACAATCTTCTGTCTTCTTGTCCGGGCGAGTAGGGTGGCAAGACGGAAGCCTTATCTTATGAAGGAAAACATCCAAGCCCAGTTTAATTTTGCAAAAAGACATTTGAAATCTTCCAACTGCATGTGGAAAAATGTGTTATGTGGTCCGATGAAACTAAGGTTTAACTTTTTGGCCTTAATTCCAAAAGGTATGTTTGGCGCAAAAACAACACTGTTCATCACCAGCATGGTGGTGGCAGCATCATGCTTTGGGGATGTTTATCTTCAGCTGGAACTGGGGGCTTAGTCAGGGTGGAGGGAATTATGAACAGTTCCAAATACCAGTCAGTGTTGACACAAAACCGGGCTTCGGGCTTCTGTTAGAAAGCTGCAGATGAAGAGGAACTTCATCTTTCAGCACCACAATGACCCAAAGCACACATCCAAATCACAAAAGAATGGCTTCACCAGAATAAGATTCAGGTTTTGGAATGGCCCAGCCAGACTCCAGGCCTGAATCCGATCAAACATCTGTGGGGTGATATGAAGAGGGCTGTGCAAGGAGATGCCTTTGCAATCTGTCAGATGTGGAACAGTTTT
Organism: Pseudamia nigra; assembly: GCA_029823295.1. Classification (NCBI taxonomy): domain Eukaryota; kingdom Metazoa; phylum Chordata; class Actinopteri; order Kurtiformes; family Apogonidae; genus Pseudamia; species Pseudamia nigra. Next base: position 736 of record JAQQAE010021003.1, on the reverse strand, counting down.
GCAAAGAAGAGTAGGCAAATATTGCCAAATCAAGATGTGCCACGAAAGTGCTGCAACAAAGTAGTAGTTTAAGAGTGTGCATATTTATGCAACCAGGTTATTTTAAGTTTTTTATTTTTCCTGTTTAAAGGTTTCAGTTTGTTTTACAATTGTGTCGTACAGATTATATGTCACACTATAGGTGGAAAAAGTTGTGAAATTATTCATCTTGATGTCAATTTTTTACATCACAAAAACCTAGCATTTGCACAGGGGTGTGTAGACTTTTTATATCCACTGTGTGTCACGACTGAACAGGCAAACAGACAGACCCAAGACTTAGTCGCCAGACTGAGAGTGCAGTTCAGTTTATCAAAGTTTATTATAACAATAATAATCAAACACGACAGGGGCAAAGCAAATTGACAGGTCGAAGAACGCGCAAAGGGTAACAGGGGCCGGGCAGACAGATGATCCGAGAACAGTCCAAAAGTCGGGAACCGGGCAGGCAGAATATCCAAGACGAGAAACAGGTCGAGTTCGGGAAGGCAGACGGAAACAGGTCGGGAACGGAACAGGATGATTGCTTGGACGAGGGACGATCACTAGGATACATTCGCAACCAACAAGGGGATTCACCGCTGCTTATGTACACACACACACACACGAGGAGTGATTACGGAACTAGACACAGGTGGGGATACCCAGGGAGGAGAGGGAGCAGGTGTGTGGGATGAACACAGAAGGGAGGGGCAGA